>JASDQU011100424.1:5592-28780 GCA_032191745.1 Picea mariana | reverse complement strand
CTCTCTTATATTGCATGCTCACTCACTCTCTCCCCTTATCTCTCTCTTCTTCTCTCTTTATGCCCTACTCTTGAAATCCTCTATTTTTTAGGGTAGTGGTTAGAGAACTAGGTTGGAGGTGTAGGAGTTGTGGGGACCCTAGAAAGAGGTACGACCATAAGGATATTAGAGAGGATAGGGTGTGGGGAGGGGTTAAGATGGGTTAGGTATATGTGGGGGCCTATGGTTAGATGGGTCTAGGGAAGAACAAGTGGAGGTAGCTAATTCTTTAAATGCATGGAGGGGGAGAGGGAGAGAATGGGATAGAGGGAGTGAGCCAACAAGATATGTATTTTTCATTTTTAATGACATTGTTAGCATGTTCCCTGGTATTCCCTTCAACATGTAACATGTATATAGGATACATTCCATCCATGAGCTATACCTAGGCCATGACCTAGACCTACACCTAGAATATGACCCAAACAATGAAAATACTACTTCTCTTTCTCACATTCACTCTTTCCCCTTATCTCCCTCTCTCCCCCAATCTCGCCCATAGCAACCATATATTTAAGTTCAAATTACAATCCATATAGATAAATTCAAATTAGAAATATAGAAAATAATAATAAGAATACTTTGTAATTTCAAATATAACTTTTTGATGGGTCATATATTTTGATTTTTGTACCTTCGTGAGTTATTCCCACAAGAGGCCAAGGTTTCAGGAATGTGGGAATCTTCATTGGCACCAGATTAGCATTTCAGTTTGGTGAAAACCCCCTTGGATTTGAGTGGGGGCTTCATGTGTTTGGTGATGGGATTTGTGGGCTTATTTTGGGGCTTCACACCCACAAGGTAATCTTAATTTGATGCTGACTTGTGGAGGGGATTCTATGGTGACCCCAAAGGATTGTATATAAAGGAGAGAGGTCATTGTGACATCACATAGTATCATCATAGAAAAATGGAATTAGTATAAGTGAGTCTACACTTGTGATATGAGGATTGGCGATTTTAGCAAATGGAAATTATGCTAGGGTGGAAAATATGGCATAAGGTTGAGGACTCTCTATTTTCTATTCTTGACAGGGAAAGGCACACCTTTCATGTGGGAGAGAGAGACAACCTCATAAGGAATATATTTTACAAAGTGGAGAGAGTCATAGAAAGTGTTTGTATAGTTTTTCACATGTTCGTGGGTTGCAATGGTAACAATCACGTATGTACATGAGTTGTTGATGTTGGAGTTAATTCACACACACTTAGGATTTATTTTTAGTAATGTTTTTCCGATGCTTATTAGTCATTATCCAATCTCCAATATTTTAGGAAGAATATTCCTCTAGGGAGAATATTCTCTTCAGTTTGATCAGTTGAGTGGAGTCTAGATGCTACATTGGTATTATCATGCAACATTGGGATCATCACCAGATAATGTGCATTGTCCTTGGGATCATCACCATAATAGTGTATTACCCATGATTCCATGATCTCCCCCCCACTTCACTTTGTTTCAATCAGTTAATTGAAGACTGATAGACTAGTTAACTCACCTAGGTGGCAGTTCAGTCCCGTAACTACCTAAGAGACTAGACTAGGTGTCAGTTTACTCCCGTAATTCTTGGTGTTTTTCCATATCACTCTATACCACCACTATCGTGCATTAGATTCTCCTCTAGTGTGCATCGATTGAGTTATACAGAGTATATCATGTGTAAATTATCATTCATTGATTTGGTTAATGAGAATTCTTCCATTCCTTCTCTCCTGCTTCTCTTTTCCCATATTTTCTATGCAAATATGTATGTAAATTACTAGCTAGATATATTATGTGTAGGTTCAACACATTTACATGGTATCAGAGCTGACAGACTGATCTAGATGGATATTGGTGTCCACCCACCTATTCCAACTAGCTCCTCATGTCCATTTTTGTTCAGCATGTCTTTCTGTACTCCTTTATAATTGTGAGTTCTACACTTCTAGAGCTATATGAAGCCTCACACATTCTCCAGATGGATACGAGTGGCCTCTCGCCTAATCCAAATAGCCTATTTTGTATTTTTTCATGTGAGCACATCTTGTTGTACTTTTAGGGTTGTTTTGAGGCCCTAAACATTTATTTTTTTACTCACCGCAGTGAGACTGTAGACGGAGTCGAAGTCTAATGAATAATGTGTATTTCTCTGAAAGGCCTTTCCAATGGGATATCATGCACATAAAACAGAGGTGGTATGCAAAACTTATGACCCTAGGAAGTTGATGTACCAAATTACACCAACTTACCCATAGGGCTGACATGGTTTTTGGTGTTTCACCTTCTAGGGTTAGGTTTTTGGATGTCTATGTTTTTGTAATTCATGAGTAATATGAAAAGGGCCTATGGAGACTCATTGTGATTCATTTTTCTCAGATAGATGTGCATAGCAGCCACATCTCTTCTCAGAGATAGCTACCAACATTCGAGCAAGTTTCAGTTCTGGAGTTTTACAGTTTCAATCGATTTCATTATTTAATAGAAGATATTGTTCACTGAATATTTGTTTTATTATTACTATATTTGTGCTTATGGTATTCAGTCTGTAATAAGTTCATTCTTCTCCTAAATCTAGATCAATGGTATCAAAGAGGTTGGCTCTTCATTATTTTTCTTCGTGCATGCCCTCGACAAGGTCTGGGTACAAGAAGTTGGGACTCAAACCAATCAATCCATTACCAGATCAGTCATGCCGATCCCAACAAAAACCCATGTGAAAGAAAAATAAAAATGATGGAGCAAGAGATCCTATTAAAATGTTGCTCGAGGAAGCCCTCACGCGATAAAGGAATGAAAAGATGGACAACTTTGTGTAGATCCTTCGACGGTTGCCCATGGGAGAAGCATCTTCATCAGATGGCCATGCAACCTCCATCAAGGTAAAGGTAAATTTTGATATTCCATTATTTGAAGGACTGATAGATGTGGATATTGTAGATAAATTGTTAAATATGCTCGAAGGATATTTTTGGGTCCACAATTTTTCCGATCAGGAAAAGATCACTTTTGCACTCCTCAAGGTTGTTCCCCATGTTAAATATTGGTGGGACACCTACTCTAAGGAAACGGCCATGGAGGAATCTACAATTTTTGTGGTGGGCCCTACATGGGATTCCTTCTGAGACGCCATTAAATAACAATACTACCCTGTTGGAAGCTACGAGGAATTTGGGATTCTAGAACCTCCGTACCAAATTGGGTATCAAAGATTCTGAGCGTCATCTGTTGCTCAAATACCAAGGTTGTTTGCATAGATACATTCAAACATAAATGGAGTTCTTGGACAATGCCTCATTAGGAATAGCTTATATATATGTTGTCAATATCGAGCATAAATTTAAGCAGAAATGAGGAGAGTTTGGATCTACAAACCCCTCACAGCTGAAGTAGGGAAAGGGAAACCCAAACCCACATAGCAGAGGACCAAGTCATGATGTCTACCCTTAGGACAATCCGTCCAAGCCGCAACACAAGAAGGGAAATGAGAAGTCGAAGAAGGACACATGAAAATGGTGTGAGTACCATAAAATTCCTTGGCACAACACCGACTAATGCCACTCTAAGAAGTCCCTCATGGTCGAGATGAAGGCTTATGAGTCAANTGAAGGCTTATGAGTCAGAGGATAATTTTGATTTAGAGTCAAATCCTAAAGGAGGGACGGATATTATCGATGATGAAACCAGTGCCACGGTCGCTACCACCAAATTCTGACCAAGAGAACCATAAGAACCATAGGAAGGGGAATGCCTCTTTCACTCGTAGATGTTGTTCAAGGGGGCTCTGATTCACTTCATTGTCCAAAGAGGTAGTTAGAAGAACCTAATTTTAGCAAAGTTCATCAAGCGACTGAACCTGCCAACGACATCACACCAGCAACCCTACACCATTGACTGGCTTCGTCAAGAATGAGATCTCTATGTCAGCCAATAGTGTCATTTGTCCTACGACATCAAGCCTTTCAAAGATGAGGTACTGTGCGATATTGCTCCCCTTGAATTTTGTGATGTTATTTTAGGACAACCATATTTTTGTAAGTTTCATGTTGTGTATGAGTCTATACCTCGCAATGTTATTATTACTTTGGGTATACAATTGTACAGGATCCCATAGGTGGCACCACCTACTGCTATTTATTTAATCTCTGCTAAGAAATGCAGTAAGATCATTTCAGAAACCGAGAAGTTCATCTTTTTTGTGATCCATGCTCACAATAAAAGGAAGGTCACCACCACATCTGTGGCCTCTATACAACACCACTCTTTAGAAGAAGCAAGTGGACGGGATCATGGAATAATAGAGAGACATCTTCATCTCACCTATAGGGATACCGACACACTGCCAGGTGAAGCATCTAATTGATCTTACCCCTGATGCACCTCTACCTGATGGACCAATCTATCAATGCTTGTTGATGGAGAATGAAGAAATCAAACATCATATCCAATAGCTTCTCCAAAAGGGGCACATCAAACCTAGATCCTCCCCTTGTGGAAGTTCGTTTGTACTGGTGCAGAAGAAAGATGGGACTTGGCGACTCTGAATTGATTACAGATCCTTAAACAAAATCACAGTCACGAACTGCTATCCCATTCCCAATATTGATGATCTTCTTGACCAAAACAAGGGGGAAAATATCTTCAGCAAGATTGACCTAAAACATGGCTACCACCAGGTTCCCATCGAACCAACAAATGTCTGGAAGACAACCTTCAAGTCGAAGGAAGGTCTCTACGAATGGCTAGTCATGCCCTTTGGATTAAAAAATACACCAACAACTTTCATGAGGTCGATGGATGATGTATTGATACCCTTCACCAACTCCTTTTTGGTAGTATATTTGGATGACATCCTCATCTTCAACAGAACGTGGGAGGAGCACATGCGGAATATTTAGCAGGTTTTGAGCACTCTATGACAACATAAGATTTATTCCAACTTGGAAAATTGATTTTTTGGCATGAAAAAGGTCCAATACCTCAATTACATTGTTGATGAGCATGGGGTACATGTTTATCCAGCTAAGATCCAAGTCATCCGTGACTGGCCAGCCCCGACCACACTGACCAAGCTCTGGATCTTCTTAGGACCCGCCAATTTTTATCGATGGTTCATGTTGGGATTGTCCCATATTGCTTGGGCCCTCATCCAGGTGACCAAGAGTGGTGGTAGGGCCAATTTTGTGTGGGGGAAGGAGAAGCAATGAGAATTTGAATATCTGAAACATCGTTTTTGCTCATCTCTAGTACCTTCCTTTCCCGATCTGCAACAACCATTCAAGATTGAGACTGATGCATCTGACTATGTTGTGGGCACAATTCTCACTCAACATGGGCATCCGGTGGTGTACCATAGTGAGACACTCTCTGACATTGTTCGTAAATACCCCACCTATAATAAGGAAATGTATTCCATTATACAAGCATGTTTTCAATTGAAACATTACATTCTGGGGATAGAGACGATCATACACACTGATCACAAGCCTCCGTAGTTTATAAAGACACAGGGGAAATTGTTGAACGATCGCCATCAGAAGTGGTCCACCTACCTGCAGTAGTTCCATCTCAACATCAAGCATAAGACAGGTATCTCTAATCATGTCACTGACTTCCTCAGCTAGCCTCCTGTGGCTGCACTTACCACTGTGCTCCATTCCTCTGGACATGAAACATCGGAGTGGCCCCAACTTTACCATCAAGATCCCGACTTCGCTACCACATATCATCTTTTGGGTACATGCACCACTGTCACTGATTTTCACATTCAGGATATACTTTTATACCACCTAGGAAATCTCTTTGTTCCTACAAGCGAGCGTGAAAAGATGATTTGGGAATCCCACAACAGTCAGGTGGCAAGACATTTTGGCATAGAGAAAACTGTGGTCGTCCTTCAAAAACATTTTTATTGTCCAAAACTTTCACTGGACGTCAGCAAGTATATAAGATCTTGCACTCCCTGCGCCATTTCCAAGCCGACCATCAATAACCAAGGCTTATACATCCCTGTGCCTATTCCTATGAAATCGTGGGAGTTTATCTCCATGAATTACAAGTCTGGTTTTCCATCCAGCAAGAACAGAAATGAATGCGTGCTTTTGGTCACTGATCAGTTTTCAAAGATGGCCATCCTCACAACCTGTAAGAAGACTGTCACAGTGGCCCATACTACCAAGATCTTCTTCAAACGAGTTTGGGTTCACTTTGGGATACCACATACCATCATCTATGACTGAGACAAAAGGTTCCTCAACACCTTTCGGTTGAGTCTCTGGTCTCTATTGGACACCAAGCTCACAAAATCCACTTCTTTCCACCCCCAATCCAATGGCCAAACCGAGGTTGTCAATTGAATGATTGTTCACATCCTGCACATGTACAATTCAAAGCATCCCCGTACATGGGACAAGAGTCTCCCATATTTCCAACACAGTTACAACATGTCTCTCCATAATTCCACCGACCATAGACCATTTCAGATGGGTTTAGGATTCCAACCATTGGGACCCATTGATGTTGCACTTCATATTTCCACAGCAAAGAAAAAATATTCCCCTGGTCAGTCTGTGGTCAACAAATCCACCAGATTCATTGAGAGGATTCAACACAATCTGCTAACAAGTCTAAGAGATTTTGCAGAAATACAATGCTAAGTACAAGAAGCACGATGATAAACATAGATTACCACACCAGTTTCAGGTTGGCAACAAAGTCTGGTTACATTTGTAGAAGGAGCATCTCACCGTGCCCCATCAGAAGCTTCGTCCACTTCGTTATGGGCCTTACACTATCACGAAGGTTGTGGGTAGCAATGATTTTGAGCTTAACACTCCACCCTTCCTTGGTCTACATCCAATATTCAATGTTGACCTCCTTTAGCCATATTTTCCACCATTATTGGACACCTCTAAGATCACCAAACAATTGACACCAACAAAGCTCAACCCTAACTAAATGGAACAAGCATCCACCAATTAGATAATGGACACACAGATCAAGGGAAATCGCCAACAACATATCCAACTTTATCGGGTTGTCAAGGCAGGGCAAGTCCTACACCAAGCAAAGTGGCTCACCTAGGGCCAAATCCAACAAAATTTTTCTCACTTGATGGGGGAACTCAATGCAATGGATACCATTTCTTCCTAAGGGGGGAGGATTGTTCCAGATGGATATTGGTGGCCACCCACCTATTCCAACTGGCTTCTCATGTCCATTTTTGTTCAACACATATTTCTCTACTTCTTTATAATTGTGAGTTGTACACTTATGGGGTTGTTTGAAGCCTCACACATTCTCTAGGTTTATACGAGTGGCCTATCACCTAATCCAACTGGCCTGTTTTGTATTCTTTCATGTTAGCACATCTTGTTGTACTTTCATGGTTGTTTTTAGGCCCTAAACATTATTTTTTTTACTCACCATGGGCATAATTTAGACAGAGTCAGAGTCCGGCGGTGAATGTGTAGCTCTATGAACTACCTTTCCAATGGTCTATCATACACCTAAAATGGAGGTCGTATCCAAACGTTATGACCCTAGGAAGTTGAGGTACCAAATTACACCAACTTACCCATAGGGCCCACATGACTTTTGGCGTTTCACCTTCTAGGGTTAGGTTTTTAGATGTTTAGGGTTTTTGAATTCATGAGTAATATGAAAATGGCCTATGGAGCCTCATTGTAATGCATTCTTCTAAGATGGATGCGTGTAGCAACCACATCTCTTCTTAGAGATAGCTACCACCATTCGATCAAGTTTTAGTTCTATAGTTTTACAGTTTCAGCTTATTTCATTATTTAATAGAATATATTGTTCACTGAATATTTTTGTTATTATTCCTATCTCTGTGCTTATGGTATTTGGTTCATTCCTCTCCTAAATCCGGATCACGGACTTCTTGGTAAAATACACACCAAATTATTTTTGCAAGTACCGAAGATTGAAGACAGTGAAAACATGGAATTTCCAAAAGAATTCATTCTTACACCTTACAAATTATTTTCATGGAATGAGAATATGATAATGAATCTTTAGAGTAGATGATTGTACAAGTTAAACATGAACACAGAGGTAGAACCAACATTAACCATAGAAAAATCCAAGTATCTAAATCGAATGGATGAAGCATTCGAAACAATATGCAGTCTCATTTCTCATGAACTTCTCTTTCACATATCCTCCTGTAAAACCCCCAATTAATCCTAGACCACCATGGAAGGTATTTTTGGTAAATAGGTGAGACGATATGACACATTCTAGAGGTGGAATTTCTCACATTGGATCCAAAAAGCTTCGACAATCTCCAATATTTCTTTACCAAATATAAGGATTTGTTGTCGCAACTCAAGGATTGTGGGGTTGATAAATATAAGGAGGAGAAACAAATGGTTCTCACCATTCTCTCCAAACTTGGCACAATACTCAGTGTTTATATCCACATTTCATTCAGTTATATTCACCTTTGGAGCCACCTGGAAGATGCCTTCTCTTGAGGATTTTATCGAGTCTAACAAAAGAGCAAAACAAGCTCATTAGCATGGGAAAAATCAAGGGCCCAAAGGCACATTCACTTAATTTGAAATATGGTAGTGGTCATCAATATCATAAATCTAAAGACAAATAAAAAAGGAAATCACATGCAAATCTGAATAAGGAAGGGCACTCAAAACCCTTCAACGATGCCTCCAGATCCAAAGGTGGAAGAAAAGGGGAGAAATTCTCTTAATTCCATAAAGGATTCCATATTGAATTCACATGTATGCAAAAACAAATAGATCTAATGAACCAAATACTTCAGAAAAAAAACATTGGAGATTTCATCCCTGAGGGTGCCAAGATGAAGAATCTAGAAGATCAGAATCCCAATAAAGGCAATTCTAGCCATGCTTTGATAGCCATCAACTCCTCTCCCGATGCTTAGATTTTAGATTCATGAGAATCACACCACATGGCTGCCAAAAAAGAGGTATATTCTTCATTGGATGCATGCAAAGTTCCTCCTATTCTTATGGGTGAAAACTCTCAAGTCGAGGTCACTCATAAAGGAAGGATTTATCTCACAAACGAAAGCTTCGAGAATTTGTTGCATGTTCCCAAAATTTTCGTCAAACTTCTCTCCATGTATCATATGAATAACTCCAGAACCGGAAAGAGAGTCATTTTCACACTTGAAGTAGTGGATATATATGACATGCAAACCATTTCCAGGGTTTCTACCGGTGAGGTAAATCATCAATCTAGACTCTACACATTTTATAAATCTATTGAACCGGATTCTGCATTATTGCTTACCCATGCTGATGAAAACAGTAGGATATGGCACAAAAGGACCGGGAATTTAAATTTCAGATATATGAAACAACTTAAAAATAAGGAATGGTTGATGGTCTACCCGACATCCACTTCTCCAAAGGAATTTGTGAGGGATGTGTTCTTGGAAAACACCCTCAAGAGAAATTTGACAAAGGAAAGACTCGTATAGCTTCCTTTAGATCTGATCCATAGTGACCTCATGGGCCCTTTTACACATCCATAAATCAGCATAGCAAGGTACGTGCTCATTTTGTTTTATGATTTCTCAAGCTTTACATGGATGTTCTTTCATAGGAAAAAATCATAGGTCTTTCAACACCTCAAAGATTTCAAAGCCCTTGTTCAGACATAGTCAGGAAAGAAAATAAAAATACTTCGAACTAATAATAGGGGAGAGTATGTCAACCATGAGATCCAAAATATTTTTCATGAGGCAGGGATTCAGTTGTAGCACACAGTTACCTATAGTCCACAACAAAACAAAGTTGTTGAGCAGAAAAATAGATCTCTAAAAGAGATGGCATCTTGCATGCTACATGCAAATTCACTTCCACATATATTATGGACCGAAGGACATAATTGTGAAACCTATATTGAAAATAGAGCTCCCCATATATCTGTCAAGGACAAGACCCCCTACGAGGCTTGGAGCTGCCTCAAACCTGAAGTGACCCAATTTCATATTTTTGGTTTACGTGCATGGGCCCAGATTCCCTTTGAAAAGAGGAAGGCACTTGATCCACAGATCACAGAGTGTGTCTTTGTTGGATAACATGATGGTGTGAAGTGATACATTTATTTATATTTCCTCATACTGGCTCATCATTGAGCGCAGTGTCCAATTCGAGGAAAGTGTCTCACATGTACCTCAACAACTGCATGCAGACACCTTTATACTTCCACTTGTCAGAGATGATGAGAATGCACATGATGACTCTTATTCATATGAGGTTTCTGATTCAAAGGATTCAGATCATCCAAATACAGAGTCAATGCATGCAGATGCATATGTAGAGATAGAGCTGACACGCAAGTGAGCTCACACTACTCTTCATGGTGCAGGGGATCTTGTTGGGGATCCAGATGATACTAGGAGGACTTGATCTAATTGCGAGGAGCCTCCTCTTACACTCAGTGCCACTGAATTGTTGCCACCCAGGTATCTTTCCTTGGTTCAGTATTCATATCCACAGTCTTATGGTGAGACTATTGGAAATCCCTTTTGGGAATCCTCCATGTAGGAGGAGTACAAATCCCTCCTCGAAAACCAGACTTGGGATCTAGTTCCCCTTCCTTCAGGAAGGAAACTTGTCAGGTGAAGATGGGTCTATAGGACTAAAAGCATGACAGATAGACAAATTAGTAGATAAAAATCCAATATAGTTGCCAAATGATTTCAACAGGTGCATGGCATTGACTATGATGATACCTTCTCTCTCATAGCAAAGATGGATTCCATACATTTGGAAATTTCCATTGCGAAAGCCAAGGGATGGGAAGTCTATCAGATGGACATGAAGAATGCATTTCTTCATGACGATCTCTCCAAGGAGATCTATATGGAGCATCCCCAGGGATTTATGCATGATTCATCTTTGGTCTGTCAACTAAAGAAATCTCTTTATGGCCTCAAGCAGGCTCCTAGGGCATGTTATGCCAAGATGGACTCCTACTTTGTACATTTTAAATCAGACCCAAATGTTTACATGCTCAGGATGAATGATTCACTTCTACTCCTAGTTATGTATGTTGATGATTTGTTGATCATTGGTTGCACGACTTCAACGATTGATGCAGTAAAGAGGATTCTGCATGATGATTTATTGATGATGAACATGGGTCATCTACATTTCTTCCTTAGACTCGAGATCAGTCAGGATGCATCAAGCATCAAACTATCTCAGACCAAGTATGCATGAGATCTCCTTAAGATATTTCACATGACAGACCACAAGTCTTCCTCGACTCCTTTCCTATCAGGAGTCAGACTTGAGGATGGCAGGGACACTCCACTGGTTGACATCACACTGTACATACAGCTAGTGGGGAGCTTGTTGTATCTCACACACTCCAGACCAGACTTCTCTTATACAGTTGACATAGTCTCCAAGCTCATGCAAGAGTTGCATGAGCTACATTGGAAGGCTGCAAAGTGTATCCTTAGAAACATATAGGAAACCATCACCTTTGGGATTCATTATGTAGCAGACTCTACATTGTACCTCATCGGGTTCACTGATTCTGACTGGGTTGGCAATAGCACTAATCGCAAGTCCACATCTTGTTACTCAGTCAGTCTTGGTTCCAGGCCTATCTGTTGGTCGATCAAGAAGTAGGATGCTTTTTCTCTATCTTCAACCGAGGAAGAGTACAAAGGGGTGGTTAACATAACCATTTAGGCTATATGGCTACAACATTTTCGCACTAAGTTGGGCTTTCATTTTCATCAACGCATTTTCATCTGGTGTCACAACCAGAGCACTTTGAAGTTGTACAGATATCCAGTTCAAAGGAAGGAGAGGAAGCACATTGAGATCCACATGCACTACATATGGGGCTTAGTACATGAGGGGATCATCAACCTGCAGTTTTTTCCTTCAGCAGAACAGATTGCAGACATCTTCACCAAGACCTTCACTAAGCAGAAGTTCCATTCTTTGCGAAGTCATCTTGGAGTGAAATACATAGTTTCCTAGAAACTGTCCATTCTTCTTTTTACATACATTGTACCTTGATGGGGGGGTTCCCATGAGGTTTCCCTCTTTCCTCACTTTATTGCAGTGTATCTTTTGTAGTTGGGTACCTAACATGGCCTCATTGTTGAGACCTATTCTTTATTTTCATCATAGTGATGTTCATGGGGGTGTTGGAGTTGCTTCACACACACCTAGGATTTATTTTTCCTAAGGATTTTCCTATTTTTATTAGTCATTATTCAGTATCCTATATTTTAAGAAGAATATTCCTTTAGGGAGAATATTCCCTTCAGTTTTCACTTCAGTTTGATCAGTTGAGTGGAGTCTAGATGCTACATTGGGATTATCACCATGCAGCATTGGGAGAATCACCAACTAATGCGCATTGGCCTTGGGATAATCACTAGACTAACGCATTACCCATGATTCCCTTATCTCCTCCTCACTTCACATTTTTTCAGTCAGTTAACTAAGGACTGATAGACTAGTTATCTCATCTAGGTGGAATTTCACTCCCGTAATTGCTCGAGAGACTAGACTAGGTAGCAGTTTATTCCCGTAACTACTGGTGTGTGTCCAGATCACTTTAGAACACCACTATGGCACATTGGATTCTACTCTAGTGCACATTGGTTGAGTTATACAAAGTATATCATGTGTAAATTATCATTCATTCATTTGGTTAATGAGAATTCTTCCATTCTTTCTCTCTTGCTTCTCTTTTCTGATATTTTCTCTGCAACTATGTATGTCAATTCCTAGCTATATCTATTATGTGCAGGCTCAACACATTTATAGTTGAAGTAATAATCACATACATCCATACAATATCTTCTAGGAAGGGGTAGGTCAGTACAAGATGATGTTAGGTGACCTCAGCAGGTCGTACAGGTGTTCTGCAACAAATTTGTGGGAAGAGGAGATTTATAGAATATTTTTAAGGTTTGGTTTCCTGTTTTTATATTGGAGGACAAGGTTTTCCTCAAATTTGATAATTTTGAGAGGACTAGATCTTTCCTTAGATTTGGTAACTTTGAGAGGACTAGTTTTGGTCCTCAAATTTGGAGAATTGGATAAAGTTACAAAACAGAAATATTGTATCTCTTGTGTATTGATGATTCATACATGATATTTTTGTATGTTTTGTTGTGATAAAGAAGTTAGGAATGTCAGTTTTTTTATGTTTATAGTTCAATTGGGTTAATTGTGTATAATTTTGGAAACAATAGACTAGACCTGAGGTGCAGTAAAATCCAACATGGTATTAGAGCTTGGGATTTGAAGAGAAGGGGATCATTTTGAGACACTTTGTTGGATACAACACTAGAAGAGTGTTGTACTTGTTATTTTTCTTATTTTTGTTATGGGTAGGTCAAGATGGTGAATAAATTGAAGCACGAGGATAGGTTGGAAGGGGCCATAATGAAGAAGAGAGTAGCTAGTTTGGACTATTGTAGTACAAATGAGGAAGCAGGACACCTTGCATTACATCTAGTCTAGATGTCGTCACATAAAGTAAGATACCAATCATTGACCTATACTACCTTTGATCTGTAGACTTTGAATCATCATATTTACTTAACTTACAAATGGTATTCATAGGAGTATTGACTGGTTTACAATATTCCATTCTGAACCTATTTAAAATTTCTTTGACATACTTGGTTTGAGAAATAAAAATTCCTTGGTTTCTTTGACATATCTGAAGACCCAAAAAGAATTATAATTCTCCAGTTAATGACATTTCAAATTCATTCTGCATATCACTTTCAAATTTCTGGCTCATCATGTCATCATCACTTCCAAATATAATATCATCAACATAAACTTCAATTAACAAAATACTATCATGATTTACCTTGATGTAGAGGTTGATGTCTGCATTTCCTTTCTTGAACCCTTGTTGTTGTAAATATATGTCCAATCTATAATTTCATGCTCTGGGGGCCTATTTGAGACCATACAAGGCCTTCTTCAACATGCAAACAATATTTTCATTCTCTAACAATGGAAATCCTTCTGGTTTCTTAGTATATACTTCTTCTTATATATCCCCATTTAAGAAAGTTGATTTCAGGTCCATATGATACACTTTAATATTATTGGAGCATGCATAAGCAAGGATCATCTGATTGCTTCCATTCTGGCAACTGGGGAAAACGTCTCTTCAAATTCGATACCTTCAACCCGAGCATATCCTTTACATACCAATCTAGCTTTGTTCCTGGTAACCTATCCATCTTCATTCAATTTGTTTCTGAAGACCCGCTTTGTGCCAATCACATTATTGTACCTTTTCCTTGGAACTAATTCCCAAGTGTCATTCTTCTCTATCTAACCCAACTCTTCATCCATGTATTTTACCCAGAATTCATTCTTGATGGCTTCTTCAAAACTGCTTGGATCAGTTGTAGATAAGAGTGCTAGGTTCAATTGTTTTGGTGAATGAATTCTTCTTATAGTCTCAACTCCTACATGTTTTTTCCCAATGATATGATCTGATGGATTATTCTTCTATGTTTATCTGCTAGGTTTATTTGGAGGTACTTGAAGATATTGTTGTTCTTGTTCTTCTATTTCCAACTACTCTACTTCATGTTATTCTTTTGTTACTTTTTCTTCCTTTTCTTCTTCTTAGTGAACCTGTTATATTGAACCCTTTTATTATTCCTTTATTATTCATCCACTTGTCTCATGAATCATCACATTGATTCTTTCCACAATTTTGTTGAGCCTTATATTGAATCATTTGTATTCTTTCCTTGTGCTCAAGAACCCAACAAGTACTCCTTTGTCCACACGAGAATCGAAATTTCCCATTCTACCATCTTCTCTTTTGATGTAACATTTTCTTCCAAAAAATATGAAGTGTTTCACATTCGTTGGTCTTACTTTTCATAGCTCGTGGGGAGTTTTATCACTTTTGTTTCTGAGCATTACTCTATTTTGAAGGTGAAATATTGTATGCAATGCCTGTGCCCAAAAGACGTTTTTCAACTTGGAATCCATTAACATAGTTCATGCTATTTTTTGTACTATCTTGTTCTTCCTTTGGACAAATCCATTTTTCTATGGTGTTGTAGCAACAAAGAATTGTCTTTTTATCCCATTCTTACTGCATAAATCCATAAATTCCTTTGAAATAAACTCTCCATTATCCGATCTCAAACATTTGATTTTTGAATCTGTTTCATTTTCAACCATTTCCTTGTATATATTGATGTTCTTGAATGCTTCTGACTTCTTCCTAAGAAAACAAATTTCATTCATCCTTGAATAATCATCAACCAATAACATGAAATATTTCTCACTTTTTAACCCTTTGCTATAGTTGGTCCAATTAAATCAGTATGCACAATCTCTAGCGGTCTTGTTGTGGAGTATTCCTTTGATTTGAGCTTGGTATTTGTTTGCTTTCCTTGTTGACAATGCTTGCATAATGTGTTGGTTGACTTTGTGATCTGGGGAATTTATATGACTACTTCCTTTTTGTTAAAATTGACAAGGTTATCAAAATTTTATGTGACCCATTCTTCTGTGCCATAGAGAAACTTCATCTTCATTTCCTAAACAACACTTTTCATTTCCAATTTGACTTACTGCATATATGCTACTTGAATTTTTCATGGTTGTTGCAACCACTCTTCTTGAACCTGATTTTCTTATTTCTCACTTCTGTGAATCAAACAAAAAAAAATTTCCTTGGTCACACATTTGAATTACACTCAGAAGATTGTGTTTCATATATTCCACTACTAGAACATTCTCTACCTTGGTATCCTTGTTTCCAATTCTGATTGTGCCTCTTCCAATAATTATGGATGAGTCGTTGTTTCCAAAGGAGATTGATCCATATCTTTCCTTTGTCAAGGTTAGAAATCTTTCCTCATCACTTGTGACGTGCTTTGAGCAGCCACTGTCAACATACCAAACACATTTCTTCTATTTATCTTGTAGAGAAAGTGTGCATTCTTCATTGTTAAACTGATTTTTCTTCCTTATCCACATTCTTTGAGGTTTTTTTCTATGACTATTGGTATTCTATTGTGATTCTATTAGAGGATTTTCCATTCTACAATCTTTGGCCATGTGTCCAAAGTTGTTGCAATTGTAGCATTCTATCTCAGTACTCAAGGAATCAAACCTGTTGTAGATTTTGTTCTATATTTCACTAGAGATTTTTGAATAATCATTTCGTGTGTAACTTTCATGGTTGTCCCTGTTCCTGTTATTTTCTTTAGAATTCACAAACTTATGTCCAAAATTTTTACATGAATAACATAACCCAATAAATATAGTTTGATACCTGGGAGCTGTAGATATTCTAAAATGGGTTAGTCTTTTGAACCCTTCTTCTTCTTGAGGCCTTCTTGTTTCTAACTGTCGATGATTCTGAAATATGAATTATCTGGGTGGAGGAGCATCTCTATGATCTTCCTTGTAAAAATTTGTGTCTCCTCTAAGTGTCTCTACATAGATTCTTGGTTGTGTTTCTTGATCTATTGTTTTGGATCCTAATCTCTTTTCTATTTGATTGTATCCTAGTATCAACTTGTCATGATGTGGCCCTTGATTGTTAATAATGTTATCCAAAACTTTAGAGGTATTCTACATGTTTTTATTTTGAAGGTATTTTCTCAATGTGACAATCTTTACTTCCAAACCTCCAATAATCACGTCTTTTTCTTCCAACCGTTCTTTGAGTGCTTCTTCAATTCTTTTTTCTTCTTTAACATGAATTTTTAATTTAGTGATCATCTTCTGTAGTTATTTGGAGTTAGAATTTTGAGCTTCTTCTTTTCCTTTTAGTTTTTCCCGTAGTGACTTGTTTTTCTTCTTTTCCATTTTTATAACTTCTATAAAACTCAATAGTTCTTCTTTGTAGTCAAATTTGTCCTCTTCATATTCTTCTTTAGTGCCTTATTCATCAAAATATTCTACTTCCATGAATAGAACCCTTTCTACATCACTTTCACTGACCTCATCTTCATCTGATGAGGTGTTGTCTTCTTTGGTGAAAAATATTTTCTTGAAAAAAATATTTTTGGTTCTTTTTCCTTTGTATATTTGTTTTCTATTTCAATCATCTTCTTCATTCCTTTTCTTTTCCTTATGGGGACATTTTTTAGTGAAATGACCAATACCATCACAATAAAAAAAAAAATCAATCGAAGCTTACCTTTATATTTCTCGAATCCCTTTTTCAGTCTTCTGACAAAGTTGGCTACTTCTTCATCATCTTATGAAATGTCACTGCTACTGCTATCTGACTTTACCTTTTCCCTTCCATTTTTCTTTCACTTCTTGGATTCTTTAATGTTTCTTCTTTTGTAATGAGATTCTCTTTTTTTGTTCTCATTTCATAGGTTGTAAATATTCCATGTTGCTCATCCATGATTATTGAATCCATATCTATTCTTTCTTTTAGTGATGAGATATTATGATCAAATCTCATTGGAAGAGATATTAGTACCTTTTTAACAATTATAGATTCATCAAATTCTTCTCTCAATCCTATAATTACATTCATGGTTTCATCAACTCGTAAAAAGTAAGATGCAATATTCTTATCTTCCTTCATCTTCAGTTGTTCAAATCAACCTCTATAAGTTTGAAGCTTTGTTGCCTTGAATTCTGCGTCTCCTCCATAAAAATTCTGAATTTTGTCCCAAATCTCCTTTGCGAAGTTGCAATTCATAACTTTGACGTATATTGAATCAACCAAACCATTCAGGAGTGCATTTTTATCTTTCGAATTATTTAGACTGAGTTTCTTTCCATTTTCATTTCTTGGAGGAAAGACAAGTTCTTTATAGCCATCTACAATTGATTTCCAAACTTCAAATCCCTATGCTTTTACATATGTTTTCATCCTTCTTCTCCATAATGCATAGTTTTTTTCATCAAACTATGGTATTCGACCTATCCTTTCCCCATCCAATTGCCCTAAAATATAATTGTCAAATAAATGTTGAAACCATTGCTACACTATCACTATGAAATATACCATTGTAAACCTGTACCAATTTGTTCTAGCAACCTGTAACCAACTTGTACCAATTTGTTCTAGCAACCTGTAACCAACTTGTACCAATATCTTGTAATCAACCTGTACCAAACTTCATCATGTACCAACAAATACCAACAGGTACACGACCTATATATGATGCATCTCATGTAGGTACGCAACCTGTCTATATTGCAACCTACGTATGTACGCGGCATTTCTATAATGCAACATGTGTACACCTTCATAAAGACAAGGTTTTCACCATTTTGACACTCAGGCACTCTCCTACCTCTGTCACATCAACATGTAACTTGTCAGTGTGTCCAATATGTAGTTGTTCCCTATGCATAGACTATCATACATATCCCTTAACCAAGTGCATCTATGAATATATAGTCATGTGCCATACATGTTTATACAATAATGATCAAGTTTAATAACCCTCAAATGGACTAGACATTAAACCCTTACTGATATGTAGCCTCAAACTACAAAAACAATTTCACCAACACATGACAACCAAAAACCCTCAACCATGTACCAAGGAATACAATATATGCCTCAACACTCAACCCATCAAGATGTAACAATAATGAAAACCAACCATCCCAGTGTTTTATTTATGTATACCTAGCTCATATAATAAGTGCCATACAACCAACAACCTCTCTAGAGAAAATCCTCAAACTCCCATAACCATATCTTATGTAGACAATAGTATCCAACTACACATAAGAATATGACATACCTTTTGAACCTATAGATAGATCTGTTATACCTGATCATTGTAGACCTTCCTGGGAACTTCCTTTTAGACTCTAAGAAAATGGCATCCTCATCTACTCAATATTTCATGGATTTTCTCAACTATATGTGACCTCCTCTTTATCATCCCGTATATGTATGTTCCCTCCTTCATTTCCATCCCTTGTATGTCCGTGACCTCTTCCACTGTAGCTCGCGTACACCTAAAAAACTAAGGGTTTTTCAGTATTTCTGCAACTCCAAAAATTTCACCATCAAGCCTTCTTTCTACCTCAGACTTGCATAACTTAAGATGTATCAATGAGTACCTTCAATAAAACTTAAAAAATAATAGATATTCAACATGCTCAATAGGTGCTAATAGGCCACCCTTTCTCTCTTATTTATACTCTCCACATAGCTTCTTGAAGGGATTACCTTCTATCTAACTTCACCCAACTTCCTTCTTTTAGGGATAACCCACATCTAACCACCTTTTACACTTATAACTACTTTATCCACAAATAGTAATCTCTCCACTTCTAGTTGCAACTAATTAATTTTTAATTATTTTCTTTTTTCAACAACAACTCATGATTAACTCCTAGTTACAATCACTTTGACTAGTAAACTTATTCTAGGAGCTTCTAGAATAAATTGACTTCTTTGACCTTCCAGGGGCTTCTAGATAACTCATGAGGGTTATCCAACTTCCCAAGGCCAAAACTCTCTAACCGTGATGATTTATGTGGCGTTCCACATATCACCAGAAATGGCACAAAATGTACTATCCATATAGAATAATATTATCTGAAAATACACTGATATTCATGCATTTATACCTGAAACAACCTTGAGTACCTTAATCATACTATTTGGGCTACTAGAATTCGTTATCGGACTTGCTTCACAGGTTGACATCAATGACAACCAACCCAATTAATCAATAATAAATGAAAAATGTAATATGACGATAAATGAAGAGATTTTTTTAGGACATCACATGTGCTCTAGAGGGATTCAAGTAGACAAAGAAAATATCAGAATCATCACCTTACTTCCTACCCCTTTGAAACCAAAAGTTGTAAGGACCTTTCTTGGACATGCAGGATATTACAGGAGGTTTATTAAGGATTTCAGTAAAATAGTTGATCCCATGTTTACCTTGCTGACCAAATATGTGGAATATTGTTGGACATTGAATTGTCAACAAGTTTTTGAAACAATGAAGGAAAGACTAACAACTGCTTCTATTTTACAAGGTCCCAATTTGAGTCTTCCATTTCACATTCACATTGATGCATCAGACAAGTCTATAGGACCAGTATTAGGACATGATGAAGATGATAAATCTTATGCAATCTACTTCATAATTAAGAATTTAGTTGGTGTAGAACTAAATTATATTGTTAGAGAAAAATAACTTTTAGCAGTGGTTCATGACCTCAATAAATTCAGACATTATGTGACAAGATATAAAGTTTTTGTACACATAGATCATGCATCCATTAGATAATTGATGAATAAACTTGAAATTAATGGTAGGATGATTAGATGGTTTATGTTATTACAAAAACTTGATCTAACAATTCTTGATAATTCAGGCAATTAGAATATAGTTGCAAATTTCTTTTCTATTGGCCATTCCTATTGAACAAGGCATGATTGATGACCAATTTCTAGATGAGAACCTATTTTCCATATCATTACAAACCCCATGGTTTTTTTATATAGAAAATTAATTTATAATAGAAAATTTTCCTCAATATTTCTCCTAGAGGGAGAGATGCAATATTGTCCGAAAAAGTTCAACCTACACTTGGGTTGCAGGCTATTTATTCAAATTATGTTCAGATCATATTTTGAGGATATGCATAAGGGAAGATGAGGAGTATGATATATTGCATGATTTCCATGTTGAACCATGTGGAGGTCATTATGCATCCAACAGGACAACTTATAATATCTTACAAGCTATATATTATTTGCTAACCATACATAGATATACTCAGCAATATACTTCACATTGTGATGAATGCCAAAGAATGGGGAAACCAACAAAGAGAAATGAAATTCCTTTACATCCCAAAGTATCATTAGAACCATTTGACAACTAGGGCGTGGACTTTATAGGCCCAATTGATCCTCCATTGGGACATAAGAAAGACATTTTGGTATGCACACACTATCTGACAAAGTGGGGTGAATTAAAGTCCATGAAGGATACCACATAATCAAATGTAGCAACATTCCTCTAAGAATGCATATTTTCCAGGTTATGTTATCCAAGGGATATATTCATGGATCAAGGCCACCAATTTACATCAAGTATTTTTTAAGAAATAATGAGAGAACATAACATCTGTAACAGAAATTAAACACCCTACCATCCTCAAGAAAATGGGCAATATAAAGTCATAAACAAACAGCTAGAAAACATCCTCACTAAAAAAGTGAGCAGGAACGGGAAAGATTGATCAAAGAAGCTAACTGAATCATTCTAGGAATACAACATTAAATGGAAAACTACAACAAGGCTTACTCCTTTTGAATTAGTTCATGGAAAGAAAGCCATGCTTCCTATTGAATTTGAATATCATACATTGAGAACAACAATTGAATTAGACATGAATTTGCAGTCAACACAAAAAGAAATATTGAGCCAACTGAATGCATTATATGAGTACATGATGTAGGTCCTCTTCAACAATGAAGTGGTGAATTAGAAAATAAATGAATTGCATGACATGAAGATTAAGTACACGAAGTTCAAAGAATGGGATTGGTATTTGTTATATGAATCAATGTTTAAGTATTTCAAAGGAAAGTTGATGAAAAGGTGGATAGGGCCTTACATCATTGAAATATGTCTTGATAATGGATCAGTGCATATAATAACAATTGATGAAGAAGGAATACCACTACTAGTGAATGGATTTATACTAAATACCTACAGTAAGCCCTGAACAAAAGAAGAATTCACAAAAACAATGAAGAAACAAAATATGAATGTGATTGAAAGTAGTCATATTCTCAATACATCCCCATAATGAAAAGAGAGAATAAAAAAAGAAAAATACTATATGAAAACCTCCCAGAGGCATCTAGGACATATTTGAGGGTGAAAACCTCCACTGGAGATAGTCTCAGATCTGAAGAATAAATGAATAACCTCATTAGTAAAACTTCTTAGAAGACTAATAAGGAAAGGAAGTAATGAAAACCAGAGATGATACTTCTTCCTTGAAAAAAAATAAAGAAATAAAATATTTGTTTACTAATATTTTGTTTTTGCAGGTACGAGGGACTTCATTACTGCAACCATCTGCATAGAAAAATTAGCAGTCAACATCACCTTCAATAAGTACAGTAATAATTTCCATATTCATACATATCATTTTTCATTATTCCCATATTTATATAATTTCCTATGATAATCATCCATACTCTTCATCCATACCATACACACCACTTTCCATATCCAATACATCTCACGTCACATTTTTTTCCAAAGAAAACATGTTATTCTATAGGAATCTACATGATATTATACATGGAAAATTATCACAAATAGGAAAGGTAAACTACTCAAGGTCATTAGCAGTAGTGCAAGGATCAATATCATAGCAACACACACCTTCTCCAACAATCCTTTCTCATCGGGACAACCTCAAGATAATATAAATCAACTTCTACAGGATACTCATTATCTTGTAGAAAATATTCCGCATGACAGAAAAAAAATCTTCATGATGCTCTATATCCTGTAGCATGATTCGAGGTCATGATATCCTAAAATATTGTAGATCTAATTTTGGGGGGAAAATATAAATAATATATAATCACCGACACAAAGAAAAACCACCTACAACCACCTGCAACAAGAATGTTAATGTGCAAAAGGTAGACATGGTAACATAACTATCTACCCTATCTACATTTAATTAAACCTCATGCATCCATATCTATGCTTATTTTGTATCTTCAAGTATTCATAAATTTTGAAGGGTGGTGAAATTGAGGAATTTTACATCTTGTCAGTGGGTGGTGGCATAATTCGTGCCAAATTTGAATTGACATGTGGAGATCAAATGGTTCAAGTGGAGATTTCCTTCCTTGAGTGAGAGAAGGAATGGATTAGGGAATCTTGAATACAAGTCAACTATTATTGTACTACTATGACAAGACAACAATCATGTCCATGGTTTAAGGGTATAACTCATAGTTAGAAGAATCAGAGAACAATTTCAAGTATGAAGAGAAAGAGTGGCTCTAGTTGGGTAGAATCAAGAATATGAGCTCATAGGGAAAAGAAGGAAAGAAAAATAATAAGCCAGAGGACGCTGGAAAAGAAGAATTTCTAACAGACTGCAGGTAACCATGGAACCCTAGACAGAATTA
>JASDQU011100423.1:31074-45546 GCA_032191745.1 Picea mariana | reverse complement strand
TATATGCCAACTTGGAAAAATGCTCCTCTGGCATGGATAAATTCCATTACCCGGGATACATCGTTGATCAACATGGCATGCATGTGGATCCAACAAAGATCCAGATCATCCATGACTGGCCAGCCCCAATCACACTCATTGAGCTTCGGAGCTTCTTGGGCCTTGCCAATTTCTACCGCAGGTTCATGTTGGGATTCTTCCATATTGCTTGGGCCCTCAGCCAAGTAACTAGGGGTGGTGGTAAGGAAAAATTTGTGCGGGTCCGGAACCAAAAAGCGTTCAATGATTTGAAGCAACGCTTGTGCTTAACCCCAGTACTTTCATTACCGGACTTACAACAACCCTTTGAGATCGAGACATATGCTTCAGACTATGTTGTGGGTGCCATTCTCACTTATCACGACCACCCCGTGGCCTATCATAGTGAGACACTATCATATGTTGTCCGTAAGTACCCTACTTATGACAAAAGAATGTACTCCATTGTGGAATCCTGTCGCCAGTGGAGACATTGCATTCTTGGGAAGGAGACAGTCATCCACACTAATCATAAACCACTACAGTTCATGCAAACACATGGAAAATTGCAAAATGATCGCCATAAGAAGTTGTCCACATACTTGCAAAAATTCCACCTCAACATCAACTATAAAACAAGAAGTACCAACCGAGTCGAGGATTACCTCAATCGACCACCAGTCGCGACACTCACCATAGTACTAGACTCCTGCAGCCACGAGACCTCTGGATGGCCCCAACTTTATGAGATAGACCCAAACTTCGATACCACCTACCAAATGTTGGGTGCAAACTCAGTTGTCACTAATCTCCATCTTCAGGATGGGTTGTTGTGTTGTATGTTCCATATTTGTGTTCCATCAAGTGAGTGAGTGAAGATGATTTGGAAAGACCACTACAGTCGGGTGGCAGGACACTTCAGCATTGAAAAGACATTGACAATGATACAAAAATATTTCTACTGGTTGAAACTTCGACATGATGTCAACAAGTATATTGGGTCCTGCACTACCTGTGCTATTGCCAAACCAACCACTAAGAAACAGGGCCTATACATCCCTCTTCCTACTCCTGACAGGCCATGGGAATCCATCTCAATGGATTATATGTCGGGTCTCCCATCCACCAAGAGGGAAATGACTGTGTTTTTGTGGTTATTGATCGCTTTTCTAAGATGGCGATTATGACTGCCTGTAAGAAGAACATCACAGTAGAGGCTACTATCAAGCTCTTCTTTGAATGATTCTGGGTACATTTTGGAATCTCGCAAACCATTGTCTTAGATCGTAACAGTTGGTTTCTCAACACATTATGGTCGAGCCTCTGGTCATTGCTAGACACCAAGCTCACCAAATCCACAACCTTCCACCCCCAGACAGATGGTGAAACCAAGGTCGTATATCGAATGATCGTGCATATCATGTGCATGTACAATTCAAAGCAGCCCCACACATGGGATGAGAGTCTTCCCTATGTTCAACATAGCTACAACCGAACCTTGCATAACTCAATTGGCCATAGCCCCTTTCAAGTGGGGTTGAGATTCCAACCATTGGGTCCCATGGATGTTACACTACTTCTTGCAACCACCTCGACCGACTCATCCGCTGCTCCAACTAAAGCAGACAAAGCCACCCGGTTCATTGAGTGGATCCAACACATCTGCCAACAGGTTCGAGATATTCTATAGAAGTCCAATGCCAAGTACAAGCAGTGCCATGAACAACATCGAGTGCCACATAAGTTTCAGGTAGGCGACAAAGTTTGGTTACACTTGCAGAAATAACGCCTTACAGGGCCCCATCGAAAGCTTCGTCCACTCTGTTATGGGTCGTACACCATCACCAAGGTTGTGGGTGACAATGTTGTTTAGCTCAACATTCCTCCTTTCCTTGGCCTGCACCTAGTGTTCAACGTGGATCTCCTTCGACCTTATTTCCCACCATTATTGGACACCTTGGAGATAGTAGAACAATTGACACCAATAGAGATCAACCCAGATTGCATACAATAGGCATCTAGTAATCAGATTGTGGACACACAGGTCAAGGGCACTCGCCATCAAATGATCCAGCTTTATCGAGTTGTCAAAGTAGGGCAACTCCTACACCAAGGAAAGTGGTCCACCCAGGGCCAAATTCAACATAAAGTTCCTCATCTGATGGAGAAACTCAACACAATGGATACCATTTCTTCCTAAGGGAGGAGGATTGATCCATATGGATGTCGGTGGCCTCCCACCTATTCCAACTGGCTCATTTTGGCAGTTTTCCAGTTTGGCAGTTTTCTCCTAGTTTTTGGGTCCCTAACTTTCACGGTCGTTTTAAGGCCCTAAACAACATTTTTAGAATAAGGGAGGAGGATTGATCCAAATGAATGTCGGTGGCCTCCCACCTATTCCAACTGGCTCATTTTGGCAGTTTTCCAGTTTGTCATTTTTTCCTAGTTTTTGGGTCCCTGACATACGGGGCCGTTTTGAGGCCCTAAACAACATTTTTAGGGCTCACATCTTATTCTGGGCCCTAAAAACGCTTGCATCTTATCAGAGCTTCCTCTTGATCCGACTTTTGGCCACAAACAAATTTTCTCTTATTTTTTTGGTCCTTAGCCATTTGAAGTCTAAAATTTCCGTTGCAAAATACAATATTGAAGAAAAATAAACTATTACCCAGAAATTAAAAAAGAGATTCCTTCCATTGACAAAAATATTGAAAAGAAAGAAAGTGTAAAAGAATGGTTTAAACTACCACAAGTTTTCCGGTAGATTCAAACTCTTTACTTCAACACAAGAAATAAATATCTATATCGTGGAAATTCACGTACAATAATTATTTGAACAAGAAATTTTTGTTTCCATAAAGAAAAAAGAAAACACACACACACACATATATATAAGGAAAAAGAAAAGAATATATATTTCCCTATTATAAAGAAAAATAAAAGAATAAAAACAAAATATTATTACTAGCTAGTGCGTACATCAATATCCACTATTTACAACCGTGCAACCACAAGTTATTTTGTACAACATTTTTCATACGATTTTAAGTGCAGTAACTCTACTGTTCATTATACCAATCCATACAATTGCCATAGAAGTAAAAGGGTAAATAACCATCGTTTAACAAAAAGTCGTGACCTTTGTTAAAACAAAACAGAAAGGAAAAAAAAATAATCAACTTCTAAGTTATATTAATTTTAAGAAGTGAAGAATATATGTGAAAAATATAAAAGGAGGATATATAATAAAAAAGTCAAAAGTTTCCAATAAAAAAAAAGGTTGTTTCAAAAGTTCACAAATTCAGTGAGTTAAGGAAGGAGTATAACTAAAAGATTTTTTTTGGATAGTGTGAAGGTAATATTAAATTATTTTTCATTAATTACGAAGGAAAAAAAAGGAGATTAAATGAATATAAAATTACTTTTGGTAAAGTATAAGAAAATATTCCAAGTTTTTTAACTCTCTCTCTCTCTATAAAGAAGAATGATCAAGGATTATTTTCTTAAAAGAGTATAAAGGAATATTAGAGGAAGATATCTATTAAGTCAAGAGGCTTAAGTTTTATTATTATTAAAGAGATATTATAATAATTATAAGGTAATGGATTTTAAGGTAGGAATATTTTCTCGTAAAAATCATCTAACTAGATGCATTAGATTATTAATATTTAGAGGAAATATTCAAGAAAAAGAAGTTAGCATCCACATTTTCCCAGATAAGAAGAAAAATCACATAAGTATGGATTTGACGAATCAATTAATAATTCCAGAGACAAATGTAATCGAAACAAAACACATTTTTTTTGGCAATAAATGTGACATCAAGGACTTACCGTTGACACTTGAAGATTATAAACTCGTATCGAATTTCGAGGTTACAACTATATATGAAAAAGAGGTTGATATAATCCTCGACTTGACTTGGTTAGAGACGCTAGGTAGCTTAATATTAAACCTCAATAAAAAAAAGTTAATGTTTTCCTACAAGAAGAAAATAAAATAAAATTACATGACATCTTAGTGAAGTCAGATTCAATATCTACGTCAAAAGATCTTGATCGGATCTCCAAAACACTACTTTCGGATAAACAATAGTTAATACTTGAGATCCAAAAGGAGTGTGACAAAATAGCCATAGACAAAGATGCAAAAATTTGTCGCCTAAAAATCCATAATCAAAGTTTACTCACCTAGATTAAGAAGATAAAGAGTGATAAGAAGACGGTAGAGGAAAAGTTAGAACTACTTGTTAATAAGGAATCATTGGTAGATAAAGAGACAATGATTGAACCTATGGAACTATAGAAGTCTTCAAATGGAAAAAACTTGATGGTGGATAAAACAATTAATATAGATCGAGTCAACCTTACAGCTCAAAAGCATTCAATTGATGTAAAGAGGTCTTCACATGTTGAAGTAGAAACAAGCCAGGGCTATGAAGAAGACTCAATTACAAGTGTTAATCAAGAAGAATCTACAAGTATACAGAGTAAAGATCGGGTTGCAAGGATGCCTTATAGACATCATGATCACAAAAATCGATACTTCAACCAATCAATGTATCCACATAAACAAATGACAAATATCTCAAAAATTATTACCTCCCTTACAAATGATGCTCAAGGTAGAAGTTATCATGGGAGTGAAAATACATCAAATTGTCTACAAGAACCCCATAAAAGCCCCATTGTGTCGAAGGTCGATTTAAGGTGGGCAGACTCCCTTACAATTCGACGGTTCTACACAACGCCTAGAAGATCTTATCATTTCAAGTCCTCAACGATCACTAATTCAAGAATAAAGAATAAGGAGACGATACTACAAGCTAGAGCAAGAGATAAGTCTTCCATAAGTATGCTTTGAGGACAAATCATTTTTAAGGAGAAGAAAATGTTATAAACATAATATATAATAATAAATATAAATACATTATAATAGTTAATGAATAATTAATGAAGAGACACATTCCCAATGAAAGGTCACGTATTTTCATGGAAGGGTACTCCTGTGTGGGTATATAAGGCCCTCATTCTTATTGTATCTCATCATCTCATATTCATATACATTATTATTTAATATTTATCCTTTATGAATTATAAATTGTTGTCCTACCTACATTGGGTATTTATCTGGTGAACCGGCTTAGTTCACCACATGTTGCTCTTCATGTTTCCTCGTCGCTTCCTCAATGACTTCCTTCGCGGCATCCCGTACTTGGTAGCCGATTTGGTCCATGTAATCATTGGTCAAATTGTAGACTAGGGGTTCCTTGTGCACCTTGGTCTTCTTGCGTGCACCTCCTACTACCTCCTTTCTATTATCTTTGTGTTTCACTCCTATCATGGGGACTATCTATTGTGCCTCTATTGTTGATGGACTAGGTATATCTCCTATGCCATTGTTATGGTCATTCCCCGGCCCCTCATCCAGTTCGTCATCACTCTTATCCTATTCTTCTTCATCTTTTGAGTGCCCCACTTGTTCTGTTGGGGTTTTCCACCCATCTTCGCATTCATTCACAATCAGGCATACATTCTCTGTTGTCAACCTATAGCTGGTGGGTGGCCACTGGTGCGTAGGTTCCTTATTTGCTTGCACATACATACTGTGCATGCCTACTTTGAATCGCACAATATCCTTGTAGATTTCCACTGTCTCTACTGAGATGCACGGTGTATGTTCGATTAGATACCTGATATTATCAAACTATACAAAAAATGTAACATTATTGTCATGTTGCCTTCTTTTGTTTGTCATATGCCATAAGTTGGCATACCACACGACTATATTACCTCTACCGGTTGTTCCCATGCGTTGGTAGTATCTCGGTTCCTGCCATCCTACCAGTGCAACCAGAATCAAAATCCATGCATAATGAAATTATGTACCCTTCTCCTGGGCCTCGATACAGTGTGTTAAAAATTGATTCGGGAAGAAGGTGGCCCAATGCATTTGGACCCCTTCTGAGCATTTTTCTGCGGTCACGATCACTACAGCCGATACTTCGTCCTTATGACACTTGCGCAACAATATGCAGGCCAACACATGCGTTGCAAACCAAACACCGCTATCATTGATGTTCGTGACATCCAATCCCCTTTTCTCCCTAAAGGTGTGAAATTTCTCCTTCATTGATTCTGATAGGGCTCTCTCCCCTGCCTTGTTGAACAAAATGGTTGGATCCTCTCCTACTTTCAGTAGCCCTATGATCCGCGCAATCAATGCAGCATCAATTGACACTGGTGGGTCAAGCCACAATTTTGCTCCATGGACGCAACTAGGAAGTGACTTAACATGGACATTGATTTCCAGGTTGCGTCTAAAGTGTGGAACCTTCAATAGGTGCAGTATTCCTGACTTCACGAGTCCCATTTCCCACATCTGCATTTCCAACAATATCTCTCCTATGCTTGGCACACTCTTAGTGCACAAGAACTTTTCCCTGGCCAGCTCGGGAAACTTCTGCTCATCTATGATATCTTGATCCACAAACTTGAGGGAAGCAACCTTGTCGAGCATGTCTCCTTCAATAATTACACTAGGTGGTGTTATCGCGCAGTTTGTAGCTAGGATAAAAGGCTATAAGATAGAAGGCCAAATTGGCGTAATAGGAACCAATCCCACCCAATGTCACCACAATGGGATGGTTCTTTCTCTTTAGGGAGGTTAGGCCCAGGGGAGACATCCCCAGTGACCTAGGGTTTTGAAGAGGCAAAAAGGCTAATAAGACCAAGATAAGGTTTTTCCCCTTCACAAGTCACCACCCAAATAGATAGTTCGACCAAAGGCCAATTTAAGAAGTAAAACCCCCAAAGAAGTGTACCTGCCAGGAGCAAAGCAACAACAAGCTGATATGTGCAGGTTATTTCAATGGGTTAGTACTTCATAAGACTATTTGATAAATACATATAAGCAATTAGCAATAAATGTTGACGAAGTCAATGTTTATCAATATCATTGAAAAGTTATAACACTTCACCAATAAATATTGGAACAATGTAGCATTCAATGTAACCAATCAACACCGTATTCAATTAATGCCTAAACCATCATTCAATTGCTCTTAAAACAAAATTTTGTTGCATTAAAGATGAAATAACCAATGATGATGTTAGCAACTAGGGTTAGTAGGTTAGTCTAGGCTAGGGTTAGTGTAGTTAGGGTTTGAAATTCAAAGTGTTTGAGAGTATTTAGATCAAGTTCTACTTCAACGCTTGGGGTCTTAGGATCAGTGCCTTAGGGTTTAATGGAGTCAATAATGAAGGATACAAGAGTTGAAGGAAACAAAGACTAAGGGCAAGAGGGAGAAGTTTTGAGGTGTTGCTAAGGCAAGGCCTCAAAATCAAAACCCTAGGGGAGAGAGGCTCACTTCGGTGTTGCTACAATAAGGCCTCGTGCTCTCTCCTCCTTCCTTATGTCAACTTGGCAAAACAACTAGCTCAAATGAAGCAAAAAAACAAGACAAGAAGGCTTAATGAGGGAGAGTGTTGCTATAGAAAGGCCCTTTCATCAAACCCTAAAAGAAAAATGGCCTGAAGTGTAGATAACCTAGGCCTGGGAGGTCTTATTCCTCTTGAATTATAAATGGTATGGTTAGCAAATGAGAGGAAGAAAAAGGAGTGTAGCTATGGCTAGGCTCTCTTTTTCTTCTTCAATGGCTGAAAATTTCTCTATCAGGGGACATGAGACAAGGACCTACTTGTGTGCTTGTCACCTAGGGTTTTGATTTAGCAAAATTTATAAACATATGCAAGAAATTAGACTACAACCATTCATTCAAGAAGTTTTGCAGAAAAATACTTACAATTCATCAAGAAATAACCATGCAAACCCTAGTTGTAACACCTTCCTTCAAGAGAAATGCCAAAATATGCCAAAAATGTCTTCCTTCAACAAGTGCGCCTCTTTAAATAAGCCAATAACCCAACATAGGGAGAAAATTTTAGACCTCACCAAGTGGTGAGTGAAAGATGATAAAAAAATGAGAGTGAAAATCTCCCATTTATACAAAACCTTGACCTAATTTTACATTTTTGGTCAGGTAAAAAGGCCGACAAGGCCAAAATATCAAATCATATTGTTTTACATTAAATTGTCAAGTTAAAACACTAAATCAAGATGAAAGGAGAGTAAAATACCCTCCAAGGGAGACATTATCCCTTTTCAGGGCAGATGGGGCATCGTGGAACAAAACGTTAGCCCTCCCTGGGCTTCTCCAACCTACCACACGTGCCGCTACTGCCTAGTCTGCTTGCCCCAAACGTCCATGATGCTGGGTGACGTCATGGTCAAGGTGGTGACGTCCTAGGCCTCCAAAGGCCAACGTTCCACTAAGAGAGGGTCATCCCGCCTAGGTCAAGCTGTGCCGGGGTGCCTATGGTGGAACGTTCTCTTCTTCTCCGGTGCAAAGCCCCTGATCCATCTGTGTCCTGTCTCTGCCCCCTAATGGGGTCTCAACATCCATCTGGTGGGCTCTTCAGCCCCATGGAGGTCCGAACTAATCATCTCCCCATGTGTACCGGTCCAAATGGTACCTGTCCGTTGAGCATGGTCCTACACATCAAAGGCTACGCCCTCCGTGGGCTCATTAGTCACAGGGATCATAGCAATGTCAATCACATCTCATCATCAATATTATTAAACATATTCATAAAATCCCTAATACATCAGTTAACGAATCAAAGATGTTACACAAGCCTACAATACAAGTATTGAGAAAAGGACAAGGCGTCCTATTGGGCTAGTGTCCACGGGAAAAGGAAAGTTCCCGAAAAGACCTCATCCAAGCCATGTAAGTGGGTGATGTGGTCAGGGGATGTCCAAGCATGTAGGTGCAATGAAGGCCAAGGATGTAAAGGTGTTACCTGTGGGTGCCTTTATAGAAGGCGAGTTGTACCTGTCACGGATGCATTTTTTCCAAGCCCATTATTTCCTTTANCTAGGTACCCATGGTCTTAATAGGCTGGCTCGTGATGAGACCCCCTATCCTCTGACTAGGTCTTGTTTTATTATTTTTTCGGGTCCCTCTTGTTTCTTGCTGAGAAGCCTTTTATTGCTTTCTCGGGGATCCCTAGGCGAAGCATCTCGAGGTTTTATTCTTAGGCTTTTATCTTTTACTAGCTTGCTTTTACCTTCTGGGCCTTTAGCCCCTTCTTCCCACAAGGTAAGGTGCAGTCCTGAAGATAGGTCAGCCCAATGCCCGGACAAGGGGAATGGCATAAGTGAGAGGGAAGTAAGATGAAGAAGTGGTGCTATGAGGGGAGTGGACGATGGATTTTTAGAAATCCTCCTAGTGACAAACCAAAACCTACAGATACAGGCTTGCTAGGGCACCCTATCAATCCCCCCAAACATGGTCAGGTGGGAAAATGTAAGATCTAAGAAGTTGTTAGAAATAAAAGGAATTAGATGCATATGTTTAAAGGTTTTAACGATCAAATGCGACACATACCATGATACCTGGACTAATTACCTCATGAAGAAGGAACCTCTTTTGATACAGGACCAAACCGATGGTGATGGATGTTGTTGTTGCTGACAAGACAAAGACTATGGAATAAGAAAAGGTGGGCCCTCTAGGGCCATGCATGGGTCAATCCTGCTCTCGGTACTCCATGTCTCGGACCTGTGGGCCTCAAGACATGATCTCCTAGTTATCCTTGAAAAGTGAGGATAACATCTGGCTCCAACTCGAGGACATGTGCTCACCGTAGAGCGCATGAGAACCTCAACATCTCCTGCAGACCTGCTTGATCTCGAAATAAGCATCAGTAACAAAAAGGGGTGGTAATTCCACCCCAACATACATAAATATATATACTAAAATAAAGCAATCAATGAATATGAAGCAAACTACTCACCTGTACTTACCTGTTTGCTGGATATTGTAGTCAAACAACTAGTGAAGCCAATCCAACAACGTCCCACAATACCTGCCTTTGTGCTTCATCATAAACAAGAACAATGGAAAATCAAGCACAAAAATGACATGGGTTAGAGCGTAAATCATATCATCGGAAATCATAAAGTCTAACTCATGGAGGTGGGTGGGAGGGATAAAATCTTGCCAAGTCCATATCTGAGGAGAGCACTCAATCCACCTCCGGAAGGGGTCATGAAAATTCCAAGGTTCAGAACCCTAACTTTGAGGGCTGGTAAACTAGCCACCTAGGACATCTTCGCACTCTGGAGCTCCGGAAGGGATCGACAAAGATCTAGAAAAGGACTGGCAAACTCTCAAGGGAAGGTTGAAACACTGAGAAGATAGACTCAAATCTGTAGTTTTCAACCAACCCTTGAATTCTCGGGTTTTGCTTCAGAGGAAACTTAATATAAAAGATATAATTTCCAACTACACCTTTAATGACACAACAAGGTAATGCAATAAAGGTGGTTGGGGAAAAAGGTCATGAGAATCCTTCTTTAGGCAAATAATATTCTTACCCCCATCAAAACCTGAGCACAGTGGTGGTTGATAGTCATTTTCATAGGGTAAATCTAAGTGCTCGGATGGGTAATCATCAAAGACCTCAAGGTAAGGCCGAAAATCATCAGGCAAATATGGTACTTGGTCAACCTTGGGTGTTTGGGGAGCATCGGTAAAAATCTCATCTCCTTGTTGTTGCTGGTCAAGAGACTGTTGTGATAATTGCAAGGGCAACACTTGGAGATGAATCTCTATGTCGTAGATGGGATCCATAGCATAACCGACTGCATCCCACCCACATCTCCCCAACATGTATGAACTCATCAATGTTATCATCTATGTCATTATCGGTATCATAACATGTAGGGTTTGAAGCATTCTTGCTCATCTCCTCCTCATCTTCCTTATCACAAAGTATAACATTATCAAAAACTAGGAGAGGAGGGAAAATTACTTTTTCTTCTTGTGCAGGAGTTTTGAAGACTTGGGTGTCTTCAACATTTGTCATGGTTTCATCCTCAAGAACTACCCCTTCATATTTAGTTGTGCAGCATGGAAGGTTTGATTCTTCGGGGATTCCATTTCTCCTTCATTTCCTGAATCACGGGACAAGGTGTCATCGGAATCCTGAAGTGGAAAGCAACTAAACTCATCTTTGCTTTGTTGTGTAGGAGAAACAGTTTCTTGGATGAGCTCATCAGAAGGAGGATCACAGGTTGGTACTTCACCATCTTGCTTAGGTTTTTTCTCCTTAATCACGTCCTCATTCTGTTGGTTAAAAACTTGTTCCCTTCTTTCTTGGGGATCATCAGTAAAGGTTTCAAAGGAAACTAGTTTTATAAGGCCGAGAGTGTCCACGGTACGGTCATTGGTTTTGGACAAGGAGAGATTTTTCTTGAATTGAATGGCCATGTTGTAAGCTTCTGCAAGTGTTTTTGGACCCTTTTTATTTAGGAGGAAGCTTAAATGCCCCAGAAGTCCATTGGTATAGAGATAGATGAGATAGTTGCCTTTAGGATGATAGCTTTTAGGAATGTTGTACAACAACTTCTGAAATCTAACCCCGAAGTCTCAGATGGTATCATCCTCTATTTGTTTTATGCATTCAAGACCTCTCATCAATGATTGGATATCTTCCATTTTCAGAATCCACCGTGCAAGAAAAATTTCCTCAAATTGGTCCATAGATGTGATGATGGTAGTTGGAAGATTATCATACCATCTTCTAGCCTCCCCATGTAGAGTGGAAGAGAAGAGTTTCATTACCAAGTCTTCAACGTCATCACCGACAGGGCGGTACTGAAAGAAAGTCCAAAATTTGCTCATGTGATAATCAGAATTTTCTCCATCGATGCCAGCAAATCTAGGGAGCCATTTTTTATACCAAGGGGGCATTTGTCTAGGGTATCCTGGGATTTTGCTCATATCTAAAGGCTTGTAGTTTCTGGGATTCCATTGTGAAGTCATTGTTGGCTTCGTCATTAGTGGAGTTGCCAGATAATTTTCTTGAAACTATCAAAAATAAGGGAAAACACCCTAGTGGAGTTGCCAGGTAAGCTTGTAAGATAAGACTTATAGAGGCAAGGCTTGCCGAAAAGTGTTGTCTTGAGGAGAATTGACTCAGTGTTCCCCGACAACGACACCAAAATGTTATCACGTAGTTTGTAGCTAGGATAAAAGCCTATAAGATAGAAGTCCAAACTGGCGTAACAGGAACCAATCTCACCCAATGTCACCACAATGGGATGGTTCTTTCTCTTTAGGGAGGTTAGGCCTAGGGGAGATGTCCTCGGTGACCTGGGATTTTGAAGAGGCAAAAAGGCTAAGAAGACCAAGATAAGGTTTTCCCCCTTCACAAGTCACCACCCAAACAGATAGTCTAGCCAAACGCCAATTTGGGAAGTAAACCCCCCAAAGAAGTGTACCTGCCAAGAACAAAGCAACAACATACTGATATGTGCAAGCTATTTCAATGGGTTAGTACTTCATAGGACTATTTGATACATACATATAAGCAATTAGCAATAAATGTTGACGAAGTCAATGTTTATCAATATCATTGAAAAGTCATAACACTTCACCAATAAATATTGGAACAATGTAGCATTCAATGTAACCAATCAACACCTTATTCAATTAATGCCTAAACCATCATTCAATTGCTCTTAAAACAAAATGTTGCTTCATTAAAGATGAAATAACCAATGATGATGTCAACAACTAGGGTTAGTAGGTTAGTCTAGGCTAGTGTTAGTGTAGTTAAGGTTTGAAATTCAAACTATTTGAGAGTATTTAGATCAAGTTCTACTTCAACGCTCGGGGTCATAGGATCAGTGCCTTAGGGTTTAATGGAGTCAATAATGAAGGACACAAGAGTTGAAGGAAACAAAGACTAAGGACAAGAGGGAGAAGTTTTGAGGTGTTGCTAAGGCAAGGCCTCAAAATCAAAACCCTAGGGGAGAGAAGCTCACTCCGATGTTGCTACAACAAGGCCTCATGCTCTCTCCTCCTTCCTTAGGTCAACTTCACAAAACGGCTAGCTCAAATGAAGCACACAAACAAGACAAGAAGGCTTAATGAGGGAGAGTATTGCTACAACAAGGCACTTTCATCAAACCCTAAAATAAAAACGACCCGAAGTGTAGATAACCTAGGCCTGGGACGTCTTCTTCCTCTTGAATTCTAAATGGTACGACTAGCAAAGGAGAGGAAGAAAAAGAAGTGTAGCTACGGCTAGGCTCTCTTTTTCTTCTTCAATGGCTGAAAATTTCTCTATCAGGGGACATGAGACAAGGACCTACTTGTGTGCTTGTCACCTAGGGTTTTGATTCAAATTTTTTTATAAACATATGCAATAAATTAGACTACAACCATTCATTCAAGAAGTTTTGCAGAAAAATACTTACAATTCATCAAGAAATAACCATACAAACCCTAGTTGTAACACTAATCTAAAAATGAAGAAGACTTGTATTCTTGAAAATATTTGCAAGTTAAATTTTATGTGTTAAAATGCAAATGGATCAATTTGCAACACAACTTTTATGGAAAATACTCATTCAAGGTGCATATAAACAGTAGCAATAAACAGTGAACAGAAAACACATAACACAACACATGATAAAGGAGTTCACCCCTCTCTTGGGCTACATCTCCTGGTCCAGCTTCCAATGGATCTTTTATATTATTTGCTCAAAGTGCTAAAAAATGTGATTTACAATGCTCAAAATGCCAAATAGATGGCTCCAATGGCTCCAGAACATCCAAAAACCCCTAGCTGGGCTTTTTCAGCACCTTGTTTGGCCAAAAATTGAAGAAGATAGGCTTCCTGGAAGTTCCTCTTCAAACTTGCTGTCTCTGGATCGCTAAGATGCACCCTTGTTGCCTCAACCTAGCCCCCACGCGCTTTTATGTGGAAAAAATCAGCACTGGGCGCAACCGCACAACTGGTACAAACTGTCGAAAGGTTACACGCCGACCCTTAACCACTAAGGCTCGTGGGCACATGGCCACCACATGACCGCGCTCAATACAAAAAGGGCTAAGGTTTAAATCATATATATAACCATAGGGTTAAACCGCGTGCACACCACAATGGTCACATGTCATGTATATATACCCACGTGCATACCATAATGGTTACACAACACATATATATAACCGCGGGTTTAACCGCCCATAGCAATGGTCGTATGACATACATATATAACCGTGGGCCGGGGCTTAGCCCTAGCCCAGTCCGTGCCCCATTTCACATCATTGAAAACTCAAATAAATTTAAATGCATACATATGTTAACTAACACATGTGGGCGCGCCGGTTGGGCATCCCTTCCCAAGGCTTTACCCTGCCCAGAGGTCACGGGGTCGACTCTGGCCAACAACATAACTTTTAAACCAATATATAGGTGACACGTGGCGACCATTGATTGGGCCACATATCACTATCACATTCGCTGCAAACAATCCACGTCATATGCCAACTGTCCACACAATGACCTACCACGTGTCGTACGACCTTCCACGTCA
>JASDQU011100423.1:10899-28475 GCA_032191745.1 Picea mariana | reverse complement strand
GGGTGAAGCACCTCGAGGTTTTATTCTTATGCTTTTATCTTTTACCAGCTTGATTTTACCTTCTGGGCCTTTAGCCCCTTCTTCCCACGAGGTAAGGTGTAGTCCTGAAAATAGGTCAACCCAATTCCCGAACAAGGGGAATGGGATAAGTGAGTGGGAAGTAAGACGAAGAAGTGGTGCTATGAGGGGAGCGAATGATGGATTTTCAGAAATCTTCCCAGTGACAAACCAAAACCTACAGATATAGGCTTGCTAGGACACCCTGTTAATCCCCCCAAACATGGTCAGGTGGGAAAATGTAAGATCCAAGAAGTTGTTATAAATAAAAGGAATTAGATGCATACATTTAAAGGTTTTAACGATCAAATGCGACACATACCATGATACCTGGACTAATTACCTCATGAAGCAAGAACCTCTTTTGATACAGGACCAAACNTGGTGATGGATGCTGCTGCTCCTGACAAGACAAAGATGATGGAATAAGAAAAGGTGGGCCCTCCAGGGCCATGCACGGGTCAATCCTGCTCTCGGTACTCCATGTCTAGGACCTGTGGGCCTCGAGACATGATCTCCTAGTTATCCTTGAAAAGTGGGGATAACATGTGGGACTGGTGATGTTGTTAGTGGGTATTTCCCATCTGTTGGTACTTTGAGCTGAGGTGCATTGTATTTCCTTGGTGGGATATAATCCCTATGGAAGTTTGCCTACGAAGCCGAAGCAAACATCTAGATATTTTCTCAACCTCTATTGCCTCCGCTAGTTGTTTCGATTGCTTTCATGCCACTGATGATGATGCTCCAAATTTTGGCGGGGCCATTGTTGTGTGCAACAGATTCCTTTACTTGCTTTGTGGTTGTTATGTTGTAGCTATAATTCAACTCTGAGTGACTCGGGATTGCTCTGGGTTTCTCTGGTTCACTCTCTCTCGCATGCATCTCTTAGTAACAATTATTTATGCTTAGCGACTTTCAATTGCTTTTGTGTCTCCTTGCCAACTGTGCATGTCGCTTCACGCCTTAACTAACTTGTCCAATCCGCCAATGGGGTTGATGAATGGTTAAATAAATGTGGCTTTATTACCAAATCCATTGTGTGATTTTTTCCTCGTACTACCAATCTGTCATGATTTCCAACAACTTTTACCATTTAAGAGTGTACAACGTCTTTACGACATGTCATTACCATATTTTCGTCATTGTTTCCATGCTTTCATGCTTTTAACGATATTATCAGTGCCAAACTATGCAACTGTTCTTCTTTGACATCTGCTTGTGTCACGATCTTTTTGTTCTGTGGATTATTGTCTTAACTGGCGCAATTCCATGCCAAAGTGCGATAATCATTCCTTTTGTGCAAGTTCTTATGTCTTTGTACTTGATAATCTTTTTCTTTTTCTATATCTACTTTTTATTTGTTTTTTGTCCTTTTTCTACTTTTTATATGTTTTTCTGTGTTTTTTCTTCCTACTATAGTACAGTTACTATGATACATGTGTTCAGGCGTAGCCCAAATTATTGCGTAGACTGTCGGTCGTCTCTATAGAGTTTCAATTGAATTCCATTCACCATTCCTCCAAGGACTTCTCCATTCAGGGTTTCCAACCATGCAACACTTGTCTCCGTTACATTTTGAATCACATAGGGTCCTAACCAGCGTATTCTAAACTTTCTTGGATGTTGCATGAACTTGATATCATAGAGTAATATCATATCTCCCACTAGAAAAATTTTTTGTTTAATGTGTTTATCATGCAATGCCTTCTCTCTTTCCTTCTGAACTTGTTGATGGAAACCTACGACAAACCGATCTTCCTCAAGTTGTACTAACTGCGATAGTCTCTCCTCTACTGTGCCAGAGTCCGAAAGATCAGTGATCGCTGCAATGCGTAGGATAGGTAGAATAAACTTCATTGACATTACTGCTTCTAGTCCATAGACCAACATGAAAGGTGTCTTCTCTGTCAAATTTTCTTCGTTGTCTTGTAGGCCCATAAAACTGCAGGAACTCTTAAGTCCCAATCATCTCTCCCTATGTAGCATATCTTTGTCAAGGAATTCTCCAGGATTTTATTAAAATATTCCACTATTCCATTGGCCCGAGGATGATACGGTGTACTCTTTTGATGATGAATTTGAAGCTCCTCGGTCAATGTTGCAATTTTCTTATTCAGAAAGTGGGTTCCTTGATCATTACGTAATATGCGTAGACATCCAAATCGTGTGACTATATTCTCAAACAAAAATCTCGCAGCAGTCTCCACAATGCAGTCTGTGATTGTTGTTGTTTCTTTCCATCTTGTCAAATACTTCGTCACAATGATTATGTACCTTTCCCTTGATCTTCTTGCTTTTGTATTGATTGGCCCCACAAAGTCTATGGCCCATTTATCAAATTCTTGCAACGTAAATTGTGGATTTAAAGGCATTTCATCCCTCCTGGATGACTTTCTCACTCTTTGGCATGCATCACATCACTGACGGTATTCCTTAGAATCTTTGTGAAGTGTGGCCCACCAAAGTCCTACACAAAAAATATTTTGTGTAGTTGCCCTCCCTGCATAATGTCCTCCTGCAATATCATCATGTTCTTATGCGAGTATCATTCATCTTTCAAGTTACATCACACATCATCTCAATATTCCATCCACACCCAACTTGTATAAACTCCCTGCAATCAACTGATAATCTGTTGCTTTCACTACCGATTGTTTCTTCTACGCAACTGTCATGTTTGATGGAGCCATTCCTGTACTTAGAAACTGCATGATGTCCAAGGAGTAAACATCCACCATTTTAATTGCAAATAGTTGTGAATCTGGGAAGTCATCATCTAAATTGCCTGCATCTTCTCCTAATAGTATGCACGATAGATGATCTGATCCTGCATTCAAGTTCCCTGGTTTCACAACAACCTAAAAATCGTATTCCTAAAACAATAGTAGCCATGTGCATATCCTCCCCCCAACAATGGCTTGTTCACTAAGTATTTTAATGCAGAATGGTCTGTAAACATCTTAAAGTGAGACCCGAATAAATAATGTATGAACTTCTGCAACACATATACCATTACCAATCCTTCTTGTTATGTAGTGGTGTAATTATTTTATGCTATAGACGACTTCCTACTTGCAAAATAAATTGGGTGATCTATGTCTCTCTCCCGTGGTTGAGATAGTATTTCTCCCAAAGCTATGGACGATGCATCTACATGAACATGGAACTCCTTGTTTCAATCTGGAAAGATCAAAATCGACACGGTCACTAGTTTTTTATTTAATGTGTCCAAACCCTTTTGACAGTCCTCATTCCTTTGGAACTTTGCGTCCTTCTTCAGTAACGTTTCCATCGGTGTTGTGATCTATGCATATGATTTAATAATTTTTCTATAATATATTATATGACTCAGAGTTTCCCTCAACTTTATGACTGATGTAGGTGGTTCTAAATCCAGAATCACTGCAATCTTGGTTGGATCTACTAGTAATCCCTACCTGCAAACTACATGGCCCAACAAAATTCCAAACGGTGCGCAAAAAATACACTTCTTCAAGTTTATCAAAATATGGCATTGTCTACACCTATCCAAGATTAGCTTGAGTACTTATATGTGATCCTTTAGTTGACTGAACATAGTCCAATATTACAAGTATACTTCAAGGAACTTATGAATAAAGTCCTTGAGTGTTGCAACCACTACTCTGGAGAGCACTACAGGGGCATTCTTCAGTCCAAAGGGACTTACTGTATACTGATAACTGCCCCACTCTCTCGCAAAAGTAGTCTTGTACCGATCTTTTTGCGCAATTTTTATCTGATTGTACCCCAAGAATTCATCGATGAAATAATACGTCTCTTGGCCTCCCACATTCTCCAATACCTCATATGTGAATGGTGTTGGGAATGGGTCATGTAAACATGCATCATTCAACTTCCTTAGATCCACATAAATCTCGATTCCTCATATCTTCTTCTCTTGCACTAACATTGGATTGATCCACTCAAATTCTTCTATCAGTTCAATGATTCATGCGTCCAACATCCTCTCTATTTCGGCTTTCACCTTTTCCTTGTACTTCGGATTTAACCTCTAAGGCCTCTTTCACACTGGATTAGCACCTGGTTTCAAGAGAATCTTCATCTCGCCTAAGTCCCCAACTATCCCCTTCATCTCAAAAAAATTAGTTGGGAATAGGTCTTGATATTCACGCATCAAGTCTGCAATCTTTTCTACGGTCTCATCACTCTAGTAATCCCCTATCTGTGAAAAGTTTGGATTCTCTTTCGTCCCAATGTTTACCTTTTGTGTCTTTATGAGCTATGCGTACACGACAAACTTGGGCTCTGGTCCTTCTACTGCCCATTCTCCTTCTGTTTCAGATGTTTGCACGTTCTTGGGATCTTCCTCATCATATTCTTCCTTAGAGACATTGTAACACTCCAATAACTCATGGACCATGATATTAGCTTTATACGCACTACACACTGGTACCATCTCCATCGATCCTTCTTCTAAGAAGATCTTAGTTCGAATAGCCTGTAACGTTGCTTATATTGATGGAGATTCATGCTCAAATGTGAATGTGACTTTGAACTTCTAAGTGAGCTCGTTCCAATTGGTTGTTTCTTTGTGCATTTCCAATTCCAGATACCATCTCTTTGGGATTGTATCCAGTGTATGTATAAATCTGTGCGTCCATTTTGTTTATGGTACTAAACTCCATAAAGTCCTACACTACTCAACATGACCTACTAGATCACTCTCTCCTGTATACTTCTGCGTAATATTTTCAACCTCGGTACCAAGCCTGACTTGCATTAGTCTTCTACACTGTGACTAGTGTTCCATTCCTTCTTTGTGTGCATCCCACCATCTAGTTGGAGTCACTTTTAGGACAACATCTAGTGCCAACAACCTTTGCTATTCAGGTACTTGCAACTCAAATTCCTTTACAAACAAACTTATATTAGTCAATCCATCATTATTGGGCAGGTCACATAATTTTGTTCCAATCCAACGCAAGGATTGGGTTATGCATGCACATCATCTAGTTGACACTTCATGCATCTGTTGTTGCCAATGCTCTAGACCTTCCTCTGAATCTGATGCATACGAACTGATACTTATCCAACTTAGTGCACCATCTACATTAGGGTTAACATAATCATCCATCCACACGGTCATGTGAAACAAATTGTCAATGTCATTTCCTCTTGTTGGCTCTATGTATCTATTTCCTTCTGTTGGGTCCAATGGTGCAGTAATTTTCAAATCTCTGACTTCAAATATCATTTCCCTCTTCTTCAAATTAATGATTGTTTGGTTATCAAATTCCCATTCAAGTCCCATAAGTGTTGGATATGGTCGACTATCATCCACGATCTCAATAACTTCAAAGTCTGTCGTGTTGCGCACCCTATCTGTGTTCACATGTACTCCTGTCAATCGACCAATTGGTACTATTTTGTGTTGATTAGCGAGCCTTAACTGAACATAAGACCATACTAGCTTCACTTTTTCCATTATCTCCCAAGTCTGATTTGGTAAAACATTCACATCAGACCCCAAGTCCAAGATAACAATATCCACGTCGTATTCCCCAATATGCACACTGAATCTGAATTCTTCGTTGGTCCTCTTCCAACGCAGTACATGATTTACCACCCTTTGTGCGATGGGAGTTTCCTTTCCTTGTTACATGGATCAATAATTTCATATAGTGTATTCAGTGCAGTTTCATCTTTCATTAGCTCTACACAACTTGTCAAGAATTCTCTTATAGTGCTTACCTTCCCATTTGGTTTCTCTAACACAACGCAATCTCTGACATGAGGCTGGAACAATGTTGATGCTCCCCAATCTTTTCCAAGTACCTCTTTTCTTACCCTCTGATATGACTCATTTTCTTGCTAAGGATCAAAGGTTGGCATAGGTCATGTTGACTTCCTTACCTATTGCTCATTCTAATTTCCTTCATTCATCATATCAACTCGTGTTCTAGTTCCTCCGCGCATAACAACTGCTATTCTAGATCCTTCATTGTGTTTTTCGGTGGACATTTTCTGCACATTCTGATTTGGATTATGGTTTTGATTTCCTCTTGCCTGCCATTTTGAAACTAGTTGAGGATAATATTTTTTCGCATGGTCCAATGCTCTATAGTATGTGCACATTGTACATAAATTTGGGCAATCATGGGCTAAATGTCCCGGTTGATTACAATTGTAACATATAATTGGTCTTCTTCCTCCCCTACCAAAATTTCCTCTACCTCGATCTCTACCAAAATTTACCTTATTTCCTGGATTAAATCCTCTTTGATTATTATATTTTGGACCACCCCCTTCTGTTGCAACATTCTCCTCTTGAATCATGTACATATCTATAGTGCGCTCACTCATCAGATCAAATGAACGATAGTCCTTTTCTTCATGTTAGACTAACTTGGAAAAATTGCAAAACAAGTTCCTTGGTGTACTTTGATATTTTTGTAGTAATGGACACTCAGTTGGATAATGTCCCCATTTCTTACATATCTTGCAATACCCCCCTCCTAGTAATGGATTCGACGCTCTAGTCGCCAAATACTGCGTGAATGTTGGGCATTCGTCCTTGTGATGACCTTCAGTCCTACACTTGGTACACTAAACTTGTTCTTGTTTCTCCTTCCCTTTTGTAAGTTCTTCCAGTTGAATTGTCAAAGCATCCAATTGCATCTAAACTTGTGCCATCCCTCCACTGTCTCCTACAGGGGATGATTCCAATTTCATTGCAATTTCCAGCGCCTCGCGATGCGACACAACCTTCTGTTGAATCAATGACCTGTGAATGTGCGGTAGAAGTCCTGCAATAAACCATTCTTGATGTTGTTGATCAGGGATCTGGAAATTCAGTCTACCCATTAGATCCTTGAATCTTTGATCGAAGTCTCACACCACTCAGTTGGTACCTGTTTAATCAGTTTCAGTTCTATAATGTACTGCGACTCAGACTTTGAATTCTTTAACTCTTTCAACAACGCTTGCCTTATCTCTGCAAAAGTCCTAGCTTGTCCTGTAGGTGTGGTACTCTGTAGTTTCATGTACCATACTAATGCACGGACTCAAAATTTTGTTTCTAACTGTTTAATCTTCATAGCCTTGTCCTAGACATTCTTTGTGGCCCAAATTATCTCACAAACAAACATATGTTGTTCTGGGTCCTCTGACCCAACTCCCTGGAACTTAGGCAGTCTGAGGGTGTTGTCTACCCCTACCATGTTGCTTTGTGTAGTCCCTCCTCTTGGTGATGTTGGTTGACTCTAATTCTAAACACTGCTTCCACCGCTATGTTTGCTACTACTTTGTCCTCCCTTGCTAACTATAAGTTCTTTTGATAAGTCTTCAATTGTAATATTTGATTGTGGTGATGCATATGGGGTTGTGGATTTGACACAAGATCTAGTCTGAGTAGGACTTAACGACTCTTCTATGATAGGACTAGACTGAGATTCCTCTTCCTCTCCTCTTATGTGTGGTATTTCCACGATTTGGACTATTGCGCAAGGTTCTCTCCCCTCTGGTTCATTACACGATTGTCCTTTCTCAGCCCCAGTATTTCACCTCTTGTGCCTCCTTCCTCCATGAAATACTCTAAACTCGTCTTCTTCCTCTGGTATACCTTCTTCAGTCCTCTGCATACTCAGTCCCTCCCTTCCTTTTTCATTGCTTCCTTTGTTCTCTCTTGTTCTCAGGATATCCTCTTGTCATCCCCCGATTCCCTATGTGCGTGAATCCCCTTAGAAATTGGAATCCATCGTCATGACACACTTGTCACACAACAACATCTTTATCCATGTACCTAATGATTTCATGACCCTTCCATGCGGACCTCTGAAGAAGTCCATTTCTGCAACATTGTATGACTAAGTACAATCTACTTCAAATTCTGTAATATAACCTCCTAATATACTATCCAACCATAAATCAATTGTGTGAGTAGTTGGATTGCTTATATAATTCAGTTGTCTTACCAACTTAGTAGTCCAATTCCTCGATGTTGCAGTTTGGTACCTTCCAATATTCTCTACTAATATTTCTAACCACTCTATCAAGATGATTGGAAATTCACCAAAGAAAATTTCATGCAGTTTTGTGTACACATACCTTTGCATCCATTGTTCGTTACTCATACAAGGGTTTCTATTCTCTTTTTGAGCAAACTCTCATTCCTTCCTTTCCAATCATTATGAGATCTCTTTCTTAATCGGCCTCCAAAACGTTCCCTCAATTGCTAATTCTGGGTCCCGACAACATAACCATTTGTTGGCATTGCGCACGGTTGTAAGACCCTAGGTTCAACTTATCTTTGACCAACAAAACCCTTCAGACACCGACCCTTTCAACATCACCTGCATGTGCAGATGAAGTCTCACCCGAGGTATCTATTGGGACTGCATGAACCAGGTTTCTGCAGTAGAGAGGGAATGGGAGGTGATTATTCTATTCATTCTTACTTATTGGTTATGTGCGCGTTGTTCTATCTTTGTTCTTCGTTAGCTACTTAGTGAGTTCAGATTCATATTACCATTATATTCCATATTACAACATAAACTTATTATTGTAACAATCGTAACAATTGCGCAATGATTATACATAAGACAAATCTAATATAGTATGCATCCAGATAGAATCCATGAACAATCACACAAAAGACATTCAACACAGGATTTAGCATGGTTCACCCAACTCTGGGTTACGTCCACATCGGCTAGCTTCTTTATTATGCATTTGGTAATTGGTTCAGCCTTGTGCACTGCGCTTACAAAGATATATCATGGTTTTCTTTCCTTTCGCCTAGCCTAGTCGTTCTACAGTGCAATCCTTTCTCTCTCTCTGCATAATCTCCTTAGCATTTAGACATAGATTCTTTCCTTTTCATCATATCCTATCACTCTTCTTATTTAACAGAACAAAACAGTTCAGAACTCAAAAAGAGAAACCCCTATTCTCCCATCCCATTACATATTTATACATAAATTCTAGGAATTAAAACCCTACTTTGTTCATCCCAAAACCATATTACAATACATGATAACTCAAGTTAACTTGTTGTTCAAGCCGATTTCACCAGCTTTTCCGTTTACATGCTTCTTTTGCGCTCTGAATGTTATTCTTCTTGATTTTGTGCGTCCTTCTATATTTAACATGTCGGGTTGTCATCCTTCCTTTTTTCCTCTTTCTTCTCCTACTTTATTGTCTGCTTCATTCCTCTGTTTTATCCATCCGTTTTATTCTTTTGTCTGTGCACTATACTCTTGTTTGTACCTCAACTGCGTACTATACTCCAGGTTGTGCCTCAATTGCACACTCCCAAATCTTCCTTCTTCTTCTACGCACTTCTTCTATACTTAGTATTTTTATGTATATTATCTCCAAAATGTTCGTCCAACACCAATGTAGAGGGTGACTGCGTCAGTGTGGGAGGATTGAAAAAATTGAAACTTTTCTTGTGATGGAGGGTTTATTGCAATGATGGCATCATGTTGGTTTACATTGGAGTCAAACCCCAATTGATGTCAATAGCAAGGTAGCAGGAGTCACAAATCGATCTACAAACTTAACGCTAGATCAAATGGTTTTACAAAACCATAACTTGTCCCATGCTTCGTAATGCTGCCAATGCAGAAAGAACTCGTGGGAAACCTAGTGAAGATTCAAATTCGATTTTCTGAGAATAATATCAAAAGACAAATCGGGAAGATACGTATAGAGAATACGTTTTACTCAAACCTTAGTCAAAGAACAAAAAAATGAGTCGAAGCAAAAACTCGTGGATGAAAGGTTTACGCAGAGAGAGGAGAGCATGATTCATCTCTCAACACCAGAAACCCTAACAATTTCATGCATACTAATAAGGGCGCACACATATTATCCTTCAAACTGAATCGCAGAGGGACTTTCAGGGAATTTTATGCATGGGAGGATAAACGCTCATGGAGTTAACCCGAACTTTGATACCATTGTCAGGATAGGTATGGCAGAAAACTTAACTCCACACTTGTGTGATTGCATTCATGTGAAACCCAATAAATATACAAATCAGTGACTGTTGGTCTTCCTTAACAATGACTCTTCCTATCACCTAGGACTCTTCATATTTACAATAATGTTACAATTAATGAAATCCCAAGGATTATGTGTCCAACATTATCTGGAAATTCATGGAATTTGATGTATGGAGAGCTCCCCATTAATGCGTAGTGATGCAGGAGCATCTGACCTAGGAATCTTATGAAATTGACCTAGAGGTCAATACTTTTTACTAAAGGGGGTTGGTCCCCTTAATTCTATTCATTTGTATGTTGTAATAAATGCTCAATGCCTCTGGGGGAGGCAAGTGCACCGGGGGGGTTCTCTTCCAACCTAGAGGAAAAAGAACCATCAGTTATCATTGGAATCTTGGGATGGATACTAACAATAAAGTCGAGGCCTATGTTCTGCTAAAAGGCATTCAACTAGCTCAGACTCAACAAATCCGAGATCTGAACGCCCTTGGCGACTCCAAAAATATAATAAGAATGATGGTCCACGGGACTAACCCAAGAGATTTAAGCCTAAAGAAAATAATTGACAGAATAAGAGTTGATTCACATAACATCAAGATAACTTTCTACCACATTATGATAGAACACAACAAAGAAGCAGATAAAATGGCGAACACGGCCATTGGAAAAGCGCTTGGAACCTTAAGCGTGGAAGGAATAGAAACTTCATCCCCCCTGTTTTAATGCTTCATATGACCGAGTTCCAATCTGGAAAAATTGGGGGAGGTGATAGGAGGTGCCTCATCACAACCTTAACCAGCACGGACAGACATGTGGACAAGAGACGGGCTTGGGCTCCTCGAGTCGCTTGCCTAAGCAAAACCACGGGGAGCAAGCAAGCGAATATGAGCGGGGATGGGGATCCCGGAGACTGTAGAGCACACCCAACCAGGTGGAGGAGTTGTGTTGACAACAGAGCTGGTGGGGAGCTAGCATTAAACCACATGGAGCAGGACAACATAAGAACGAGAAGGTGGCAAGGTAGGTCAAGTCACATTGCCCAAGGCAAAGTGGTGGCTAACGACATAAGTAGTTTAATCATGAAGCATAAAGTTCAGATGCCCTGTCCTTCAACGTTTGTGGGTGTTTATGTCACCAAGGAACAAAAGAGGACGAACAAGGTGTATGAAAGCCCTGCCACACAACTTACTCACCATTTCGACGTCAGAAATACCTCCAAGCCTGGGATCATGGAGATTGATGGAACTATTCACAGGGAAATTCTCGCGAGCAAGCAGGTTCGCACGATCATACCATTAATGGACTCATGGGAGATAATGGCCCCGTCCTCGAGCCTGCATACGGAAAAGAAGTTCGACAGCTTGGGTAAGTTCATCCACACATCCTCTCTCATTTGGTGTCCAGATTCTTTCCATCCAGAACTCTCCCTCCTAGTTATCTCATGTATTCCTCGCACAAATCCCGTCCTATTTGCCTTTCTCGCTCCCAAAAGCCTCAGCATGCCCGCTCTGAGCCCGTCCTATCAGACTCTTGGCTCTTGCGCTCCCTCTCTTTCATCACCTGCTCGTGGCCTCTGACCTTTCTCGCCCTCAATATTCTCCCACTGAAGGACTGTGGCTGCAACTCACCCAACCCCTCACTCTGCCTGTGGCCTCTGACCTTTATCCTGATGAAGGTCTGTGGCTGCTTTAGGATCATAGCGCTTTCAGAGTACGCAGTAATGCAAAGTGGAAAAGGAGTCTCAGCGGACTTGGGGCAGTGGTCGAGGCCCTGATTGAAGATGAGTGCAGCGGTTGTAACAGGATTAGAATCCAATTTGGAGCAATCGGCACCAACAGGGCCTTTGAACTCGAAATGTTGTCCCAGCATAGGCACATGATAGAGAAGCTCCAAGACGAGAGCTACACCCAGAGAAGTCAGTTAGAGGAACACCACACAAAAATGGAGGCAATGCAGAGGATATTGGATCAGCTGGAAAGCGTGCAACATTCTCCAAGCAACCCGGGAGATCAATAGGAAAACTCCAAGAACGAACAATCAACATTAGTGAACCAAATTCCATACCTGAATGAGCCACACCTAGAAACTATGCTGGAAATTCAACAAGTCAAACTGGAAAAGGGTAATTAAGCTACGTTGGTTTAATGTTTTGTCTTACAATCTGTATTGATAGTATCTTCTACCGGAGGTATCCGGGGAGCTATAATCTCAGAAGTTTTGTTAGAAAAGGGGGACGCAATAGAAATTGCTACTGTTATAGTTATGTACCCTGCATAAGATATAGGATTTTCTCTAGATGGCATCTCTCGAAGGTCTCTAATGACCATTTTTTTGTAATTCAGTGGATTCTTCCACACCTTTAATATATCTTTTCCCATTCTGTTAAAAACAATAAATGTTCAATGCCTCTAGAAGATATCGAGCACAATTGGTTAGGAGGTTGTGTTTGTTCTAAGTTATAGGAACATAATCTCTATAATTGGGCTTTTAGTTTAAATCTCTCGGATAATATTATTAGTCAACCAAGAGACTAGATTCAAAATATATTTCCATTGTAATGTGTGATGAAGGTTGGATTGGATGAGTGCGTGAGGTTTTTCAGTGAGGAGAATAGACATATGAAATTAGTTATGAAAGTTTTGTCAAAATCTGATTTTTATAATAAAATGCAAGCGTAGATTTTTTTAAATTGGAGCCTTAACCTGTCACTCTCCCTCCCAGACTATCGAATATTGTGTGATAAATAAATAATTGCAGGTCGATTGTGTCTGAGAAATTAAAGAAATCGATTTGGAAGGGGCGTTGCAGAGGTAAAGCTACATGCACCGTTGGATTAACTTCTTTGTGAGCTAGAGCATCAGATTGAAGTCAAACGAGAGGTGTTGAACTTATATTGATCGTTGATCATTTCAGATAAATGATCAATACATTTCGTTGATCGCGTTGGGAGTTATATCGTCGCCAGATCGGATAGTGGAGCTTTGGTTGATCCAACGGAGGAGAGGGATTCCGATAGTCGGACTTGCGCAAAGATTGTAAAGCCAAGACTCTGCGGAGACGGTCTTTTGGAAACATGTCCAAACATCGTTCAATCCGACGCTTCTTGGGTGGATTTGTAATCCACTCCATGAACCCCAGAATCCACTGTTGCAAACCACTATTATCGATCGATACCAGTCGTCCTCCCAATGCTTGATAGTATCACCACCGTCGATCATTCAACCACGGTTTTAGCACAAAATTATAAATGTTTGGTCACAAATTATATTGGTTAATGGTTTGATTTGCGTAGATTGAATAGTTCGTGGTAGTATGCAGTAGTTTGGCACTGGTTCCATGCGAATACTCTAAAGGGAAAAGCGCTTAACCCTGATCTGCATAACAAAGGAATTTTCTCCAGAGGTAGAGTTTGGATGGAAAATTAAAACCTGTAACGAGAATAAAAGGGGATAGTTCGAACTTGCAAACAAATAAACCTATTGTTAGAAACCGACAAATGAAATAATATTGCGAACCTAAGTTTTTAATTCGATTTGGAATCCTGTCGAATTAATTGAATGAGATAGATTGATAAGGGGTTTTGCCTTTTTGGGCATTATTTGGTATCATAGAACAATATAAGTGCACATAAGACAAAAAAATGCCACCAAGACGAGGACAAGAAGTTAATGTTGGAGAAGTCAAGGAAGACGAACCTGATGTTGGTGACATCAGTGAAGAAGGAGGATCCTCTAAAGAGAAACCAGAGGAAAACACTAAAGAGAACAACGAGCTAAGAATGTCGGTAAAGGTTGGTGGAAGACCCAAGGTGGAAGTTCCCATGTATGAGGGGAATTTAAATGTCGAAGAGCTCATGGATTGGATAAACACCATGGACAAATACTTTGATTTTGAGGATATTGAGGACAAGAAGAAGGTGAAATATGCAAAAACTAGGCTAAGGTGGGATGAATTGCCAGAGAGAAAGGAAAGGTAAGTCCTGTTAGCACTAGAAGTCACTCTCCGATTGCAGAGAGAGTAAGCCCAGTACCCATCAGTTTGTATGTCACAGGTTGGTTTTTAAAGAGGTCAAATGGGCGCAGACTCGAGATGATATCGTTTTAACTCAGAAAACTGGACTGGTATACACATGCAGGCGAGGTCTTAATTAACTTCAGTCAGTGAGTTGGAGTAAGGGTGAGTAGAGGGAAGACTTTGGTGAGGAGAGTGTAGAGGTCTGTCGTAGACATCAGGTCTTCCAGTAGCCTAAGGAGGAAAACCTTCAAATACAAGATCCCCTTGGATTCAAAACTTCAGGAAACTGAAGAACGTAAATAGCAACATTGCAATGAAATATACATTACAATACAGTCAAAACAATCCATGTGAATCCTTCAATCATGGACACTTCAGTATCAGAGGCAAATAGGATGAAAAATACGTTGATTTTCATTAAACAAGAAGTCTCAGATCAAAATACATAACCAGAGAACCAGAGTTCTTCCTCAAAAGTTTACAATACGGGAGCCTAGCTCAACCATCGACCATAACAAAATATCAAAACTACATACATATACTCAAAAATTCACCCAGCAGAGGCATGCTCGAGCTAACATTAATGGCGTCGTTGTCGGGGACGGAAGTGAAGATATCTTCCCTGGGAGAACGACAATGAATAGATCCAGTTTTAGATGGTGAACTGAAGCTGGATACATTGTTCTGACTGCCTATCTTTCACCATGGCGACTCCACTGTTTGAAAATCTATTGGCGACTCCATTGTGTAGAATATGTTGGTGACTCCATTGAAGGGAGACAAATCAAATGGCTATGGAGGTGATCCTGGCCAAGAGGTTTGCCCCATTCAATTTTTCAGCCATAGCTGGTTATCCACATCCCATGCCTCTAGTTAATGAATGGGATGATTATCTTCCGAGATTCAGAGGAAACACGCATGACCAGCCCGGTGAGCGCTTATTAAAATTTCATATGTGCATGCTTGAACATGGCATCTTTCACGAGGATGTTTTGATAAAGATGTTCAAATTTTCTTTAGAGGAAGATGCTTGTGAATGGTGTCAATCTCTCCCTGTTGCTAGTATCCATTCTTTGAAGGATTTTCACGATGCTTTTAATTCATATTACGAGAGGATTTAACTGGCTCATCTTATTTTTTATGGTTGTTGTAAGAAGCTTGTACTCCACATCCTGCAGATGATAGAGTCTTCCTCATGTGACGAGTCTGGTGAAGATCAGATTGATAGGGAAAGTGAGGACTATTATCCCCCGTTTCTAGGGATAACTAGGAGATCATGTCTCGAGGCCCACAGGTCCTAGACATGGAGTACTGAGAGCAGGATTGACCTGAGCATGGCCCTGGAGGGCCCATCTTTCTTCTTCTTCATCACACTTGTCCTATCAACAACAACAACATCCATCACCTTCGGCTTGGACTTGTATCAGAAAAGAATCTTGCTCCATGAGGTAATTGGTCCAGGTATCATGGTATGTATCATGTTTGATCATTATAACTTTCAGATATATGCATCAGATTCCTTTCATTTCTGACGACTGCTTGGATCTTGGTATGTGTCATGTTTGATCATTATAACTTTCAGATATATGCATCAGATTCCTTTCATTTCTGACGACTCCTTGAATCTTACACTAACCCACTTGACCATGGTTGGGGGGATTGATGGGGTACCCTAGCAAGCTTGCACCCATAGGTTTTGGTTAGTTGCCAGGGGGGATTTTGAAGAGCCATCGTCCGCTCCCATCATATTATCATTTTTACATCTTATCTCCCATTCATCTATCCCATTCCCCTAGTCCAGACATTAGGATGACCTATTTGTGGGGTTACACCTTATCTTGTGGGAAGAAGGGGCTAAAGGCCCAGGGGGTAAAAGAAGCTGGTAAGAGATAAAAGCCATAAGAAATAAAACCTAGAGATGCCTCGCCCAGGGATCCCCAAGAAGGTAATAAAAGGCCTCTCAATAAGAAACAAGAGGGACCCGAAGAAAAATAACAAAACACAAGACCTAGCCAAGAGGATGGGGGGTCTCATCACGAGCTAGACCATTATGTTCATAGGTACCTAGCAGTATAACATTGCCATTATCTGGTTACCACGCCAGGGAAATGACCTTCGGTTGCATGGCCAAGGTAGAGGGGGTCTCATCACGAGCCAACCTTATCATCTCTGTGAAATTACTCGTGGGTAACACTGTCAGCTCTGGTCACCACGCCAAGGCAGTGTCCTCTAGTTAGACCTTGAAATAAAAAGAAAGAAAAAGCAATAAAGAAAAGAAAGAATAAAAGCAATAAAGGGCTTGGAAAGAATTGCATCCATGACAGATACATCTCGCCTCCTACAAAGGCACCCACAGATAATATCCACCCATGTCTTTCACTATGTCTAGGCATCCTTAGACCACACCACCTCGTATTACATGGCTTGGATGATATTCTTTGGGAACTTTACTTTTCTTATGGATGCTGGCCCAATGGGGCACTTTGTCTTTTTCTTCAGCTTTGTATAGTAGGTCGTTGTAATATCTTTGAGCTATTAGATGATATGCTAGGGGTTTTATGCATGCATTTGATACAATTAATGATGAAATATGATTGACATTGCTCTGATCCCGAGGACTAATGAGCCCATGGAGGGTGAAGTTTTTGATGTGCAGGACCATGCCCGATGGACAGGTACCAGGTGGACCGGTACACATGGGGAGATGATTAGTTTGGACCTCCATGGGGCTGAAGAGTCCATCAGATGGTTGTTGGGACCTCATCAGGAGCAGAGATAGGACAATGATTGGTCGAGCCTTTGCACGAGATAAGAAGAAGGATATTTTCATCCAGGACGCTTTGGTTGAGCCCAGCCCTAGGGGGTTGACCCACTGCAGGTGGAACGTGTCCCTCTGTTGACCTAGGACATCCTCCAGAGATCCTTGACGTCACCTCCAACGCGTGGCAGCTTTACAGGGCAGTTTGGCACGTGTGGCAGAGTTTGGAGGCCCAAAGAGGGCCAACGTTTGTCATCCAGTGCCGTGATTTTCCCTAAAAAGGGCCAACGTCTCCCTCAAATGGGCTAGACGTCTTGCTCATTGCCCATTTAGGGTTTTATTTGATAGTTTAATGTAGAAACAATATGATTTTTAGTTGTTAGCCTTGTCGGCTGTTTTAATGACCTAATTTTAATTAAAGGTCATTGGATGATATAAATTGAGGATGTTTTCCCTCATTTTAACATAACACAATTCACTCACACTTGTGAGGTCTGATTTTTGCGCCCTTCTTCGGTATATTTGCTGCATAAGTGAGGCCCACTTGCTATTGGAAGGATATTTTTGGCATTTTATGGCATTTCTCTCAAGGAAGGTTTACAACTAGGGTTTGCTTGTGCTTTTCTTCATGACATGTAAGTAAATTTTCTTGCAAATTTTCTTAAATGAATGGTTGTAGGTGTAATTTCTTGCATTTACTTATAATATTGCTGATTTAAAACCCTAGGTAACAAGCACACAAGTAGGTCATTGTTACA
>JASDQU011100423.1:0-10729 GCA_032191745.1 Picea mariana | reverse complement strand
CTTTCTCCCTTATACTTATTCTTTAGGCTAGCCGTTTTGCCAAGTTGATTTAGAGAAGGAGGAAAGAGCACGAGGCCTTTTTTAAGCAACACCGGAGTGAGCCTCTTTCCCCTAGGGTTTTGATTCTAGGGCCCTGCCTTTGCAGCACCATAGAACCCTACCTTCTAGTCTTTAAGTCATTGTCCTTCCAAAATCTTGTGCCCTTGTCTTATTTGACTCCATATACCCTAAGGCACTGATATCTAACCTCCAACGTTGAAGCTTTAGTGTACAAAACTACTTTCAAAACTAAATTTTGAAACCCTAACTAACCAAACTAACCTAATTTAGGGCTGACATCATAGTTGGATATCTCATCTTGACGCAGCACAAGTGTAATATAAGCAATTAAAGGATGATTTGAAGCATTTATTGAGCTAATTATTGATTGGATATATTGTTGGCTTAGTCATCTTGATAGATATTGATGAATTGATTCTCTTTCATGGTTAATTGACAAAACGTTGAATTCATTTTATATCTATTGCAGTACATTGCTTATTGAATTATATCAGATAGTCATTGAAGTACTAACCCTTTGAGTTATAGCCTGCATACATATATATTGTGTTGCTGTTGTCTTGTTCCTGGCAGGTGTTTTCAATAGGGCATACACTTCTTTTATTGGCTGATTAGCCGGACTGTCTGACATTGGTGGTAACCTATGAGGAGGGAACTCTAAAACTTGACCTTATACCTGCTGCCTCTTCAAACCCCAGGTTACCAGGGACGTCTCCCCTGGGCTAACCTCCCTAAATAGAAAGAACCTCCCCATCGAGGTGACATTGGGTGGGGAAGGTTCCTGTTACGCCAGTTTGATCTCTATCCTTTAGCCTATGACCTAAACTACAAACTGTGCGATAACAAGGACAAAAATGAATATTCTGCAGTCGTGGATGAAAGTTGTTCTCTTTCTATTTCCCGAGAAGAAGACACTAAGCATCATGTTAAGGAGAATCACCCATTCATTGATATACATAAAGAGATTTCTTGCCCTCAGCTAGCCGATGTTGTCGGAGTAGACAAAGAAGAAGTGGATCAACAACCTGCACCGACCTTTCACTCACCTGTGCTTGCCACAAACATTCAACCAGAGGTGAGCAACTGTAAAGCAAAGCAGGCTTTCTGCTATCCATTTAGTAGGTTTTATCACCTATTTTCTGACCCCATGGAGGAGTACATGGAGTTGCATTTTCTCCATGTATTGAAGCCCTCAACCTTTGTCATACCTTCGACATTGGGGGGTAATCTGAAAAATGTAATTATTTTGCTGCCACAATTTTATTATCTCTTGCTGATCAGTGGCAGAGTAAGAAAGTTTTCCATTAGGAAGTTACTTGAGTGGCTCTGGTGGAAGTTTGTTGTCACCTAGCCTATTGTAAAAATCGGTTAGTGTAGGTTTGTACATAAATAAGATCCTTCTAGAGCATGTGTGTTTGTTTTCTTTTCAAGTATATAGTGTACATATCATCATGTGGTCCTTAGCAGGATGTTTTTTGAACTCGACTCCACAACCCAAAGGCTAAGGCACTGTAACTGCGCATTCTTGGAAGCTCGTAGAGAGCATGCCATCCCCTGTGGAGCCAAATGTTATCACACATAGCTGTCAAAAGATCGCAAGATGACCAAGTCCATGGTTTGCGTAGATATCAGCCTTGAGTACAAAACACAACATTCAGAATGGTCCATTTCGGGCTTGAAACACAAGCAAGCAGATAGGCTCGATTTTCAGCAGCGGAGATCCCATGAATAATTCAGATCAACGGCTCTCGGGCGATCTAGATTTCAAAGTAGCACAAGGATTAATGACTAGACAGAGGAGCCGAAGTCCCGAATTAAATCTAAGCCATTGAAGGCTGAGGACACACATCAACGGATCTCACACTTCGGAAGATTCACTTCGGAGGATTGAAAGAGTTGTACATTGGAAAGGCCCGAAGCCCGAACTCCCAAAGTAATTGTGAGTCGTTGATCTTCGTAGCAGGAAGCAGGGTCCATCCAAGAGCGGTGCGTGGCAGCAAAAGAGGGGCTTTCCCAAATTGCAGATTGTGACCAGATTGACGACCACGCTTCATTGTGGGGACGCAACTTGCTCAAGCGTTAAAATTATTAAGTGGTCCCGCAATCAAAACCATGGTATAATTAAAGAGCTATGTGGCGGAAGGTGGTGAATTGCGGGCTCAAAAGCGGTGTGAATCCAAACTGCTTTTGACAGCCCCACAATCACGTGCTTATATAGTGTTTAATCCAAGAGCAATGTGAGGTGCCCCCCTAGGCATTGAGCCTCGTCCTGACCCCGAGGAGGATTCAGTTAATGGAAAATGACTGTTAGCTGAAAACTCAGCTCAATCCATAAATAGAAGGCGTAGAAGCCATGGCCGAGAGGACTAGACTGTCATCCTGCGGTACCACAGAGGTCAAAAAGGCCCATACTGATCTGAGTTTGTGTCTAACAAAGGAATACATGCACAGTCTGATAGAAGAAGGCGTAGATGTAAAGCATTGAATGAGATAGCCAGGTCACACTCCTGACAGTTGTGGACTGAGCTGATTATAAATAGATCAGTCTTTATTTTGTAAGGGGAGTGGGGGGTGTTCTTTAGAGGTTGAAGAGCTGAGAGAGTTTTAGGAGTAGGGCTCTGTAGTTTTTCATTTTGTATGCCTGAGGGCTTGGGTTGTAAATATATGTTATTGAAGATTCCTTTGAATCGTTTTTATCAAACCGTCTTCTTAGTTTACATGCTATCTCTGTTTTTCTTATTGTCTGAACGCAATCTCTCTAATTTATGGATCCCTGAGGCGACGAAGGATCTGCTGCTATCATGCCCATATTTCATGGTTCATCAGATATTTTATGTTTTCTTCTCGTTTGGATGTAGCATCTCTCTGATCTATGGATTCCTGAGGCGGTAGAGGATTTATCGTTATCTTGCCCATTTTTCATGGTTCATCACTCAGACATTTTTTGCCTTCTTCTCCTCATCACCACTTAAATCCTTTGTCTGATTGGTGGTTTAAATGCTTTCTTTATTCACGATATTTAGGACTCCATAGCCCAATGGTCCTGAACTGATCTGCAGTTACTTCTGCTATCTTTTCCTCTCCCTACAGTCTCACTGATCCACCTACTCAAACCATTTAACCCTTTTACTTTATTTTGATGGGTACTGGGCTTATCCTCTTGTAGTCAGAGGGTGACTCTCAGTGCTAACAAGTCCAAAATTAAAAATTGGGATAAAATTATTAGAAAAATTAAAAGCAAATTTATGCCTAAAGATTATCACCTAACCCTCTTTAGACGACTACAAAACCTAAGGAAAAAAGGCACAACAATCAAAGAATACACTGAGGAGTTTTACAGGCTAAGCATTAGAGATGGAAAGATAGAGGGAGATATGGAGAGAGCGGCTAGGTACATAAATGGGTTGAGGTATGATATCCAAGATGAGATCATCTTGCTAAATCTCAGGACTGTTTAAAATGCTTACTAGGTAGCTCTAAGGGCAGAAGAGAAACTGATAAGGAAACAAAATCGAAGAGGAAGAGGAAAATGAGCAATAAAGGGAAGAGGATCTCCTAATAGAGGTAGATTCTAGACCTCAAAAAATGAAGCAGAAAGTTCTAGCAGTCAATCACCACAGAGAGGGGAGTCTAGAGGAAGGAGATTTGGTTCTAGAGTAAGAGCCAGAGGCAGAGAAATCAGTTGCTACACATGTGGAGAAGTTGGACATATGTCTTGAGACTGTCCAAGGAATAAATCAACAACCCAAAGAAGTGCAAATGTTGTAAAAGCTAGAGAAGAGCCAGATAAGATAGTAGAAAGAGAAGAACCTCTTGAGGCAAGGGAGTCTCTAATGTTGAAAAGAGGTTTGGTGAAGGTAGAAAAGGAAGCACATGAACCATCACAAAGGAAAAGCATATTCGAGACTATGTGCAAGTCAAAGGGAAAGTGTTGCAAAGTGATAATTGACAGTTGGAGTACAGACAATTTGGTCTCCACAGAGATCGTAGAGAAGTTAAGATTGAATAGGATGGCACATCCCACTCCATACAAAGTGTCAAGGCTGCAAAAAGGACATCATCTCTTGGTGAATGAGAAATGTAAAGTGGAGATGCAGATTGGTACTCACAGAGATGTGGTATTATGTGATACAATGCCCATGGATGTCTGTCATATTCTCTTAGGAAGACCATGGCAGTATGAAAGGAAAGCTATTCATGATGGAAGGAAGAACACTTACTCCCTAGAGAAGGATGGGAAGAATCATGTATTGTTGCCCCTAAAGGATGAAGCAACTAAAGAGGACCCTGGACCTAGTATTTTGTTGATGAGTGCAAATGTAACACCCTGTTTCCCCCAGATTGTAAATATAACTGAACTGGCCAAGGACTATGGCAAAACTCATAAGCATGAATATGTGATGTAAATGATAAATTGAATATTATTGAATTTATTNTGGTAAACCAAAGGTAATATTGACTTCTACCAATTTAGATAATCTGTCTGCTGAAATAAAAATTATGCTTGATGAATTTGTTGATATCATTGTCGATGAATTACCAAATGCCTTACCTCTTGTGATAAGTATCAGTCATCATATTGACTTGATACCTGGTGAAAGTTTTCCTAATAAGGCAGCCTATAGACTAACTCCCCAAGAGAATGAAGAGATCAAAAGCCAGGTGAAAGAATTGTTGGATAAAGGTTTGGTGAAGGAAATCTTGAGTCCTTGTGTGGTGCCAATAATGCTCAGTCCAAAGAAGTATGGTGGATGGCGCATGTGCACTGACTCCAGGGAAATCAACAAGGTCACTATCAGGTATAGATTTCCATTACCTCGCATAGATTATTTGATGGATTGTTTGAGTGGGTTAAAGTATTTTTCTAAAGTTGACTTGAAGAGTGGTTACCATCAAATAAGAATTAGAGAGGGGTATGAATGGAAGAATGCATTTAAAACTATTAATGGATTGTACGAGTGGTTGGTGATGCACTTTGGGCTCACAAATGCACCAAGCATATTTATGAGGTTAATGAATGAAGTCTTAAAGGAATACATTGGAAAATTTGTGATAGTGTATCTTGATGACATTCTGATTTATAGTCAGAGCAAAGAAAAACATTTAAGGCACCTTAAGATAGTCTTAAATACCTTGCAAAAAGAGAAATTGCTATTTAACTTGAAGAAGTGCATCTTCATGAAGAAGGAGCCGATCTACTTGGGATTTGTAGTCTCGGAAGAAGGGCTGAAAATGGATTCAGAAAAAGTGCAAACAATTCTCAATTGGCCAACTCCAAGGAATACATTTGAGGTAAGGAGCTTTCATGGCCTTGCAATATTTTATAGAAAATCTATTAAGAATTTTAGTCAGCGTTGTGCACCTATAGTAGAGACCATAAAGGAGAGTAGGCAACTATTTAAATGGATAGAGGCAATAGACAAAAATTTTGATTTGCTGAAAAAAAAGGATCACTGAAAAACTTGTTTTGGCCTTACCAAGCTTTGATAAAACTTTCCAAGTAGAGACTGATGCTATTGGGACAGCAATAGGGGCTGTATTGAGCCAATAACAAAAGCCTATAGCATATTTCAGTGAGAAGTTGAATGAGGCAAAGCATAAATATTCTTCCTATGACAGGGAATTTTATGCTATTGTGCAAGCCCTTAAGAAATGTAGACACTATTTAATGCCCAAAGAATTTGTCCTATATTCTGATAATCATGCTTTACAATTCATAAGCAGCCAACCTAAGTTAAACCAAAGGCATGCCAAGTGGGTAGAATTTTTGAAAAGTTTTACTTTTGTGATCAATCACACAAGTGGCAAATCTAATAAAGTTGTTGATGCTTTGAGTAGGATAAATCTAATCTTGCAAGACTTTAAGGTCAACACTTTAGGATTTGATGAGTTGATTGGCATGTACAAGGAAGATGCAGATTTTAAAGACATATATGCAGCCTGTGAGAATCCTATTGCTAGCAATAGAAGGCAATGGTTGGACTATATGATACAAGAAGGTTTGTTGTTCAAGAACAATAAACTATGTATTCCCAAATGTTTCATGAGGGAAAACTTAATCAAAGAGAAGCACTATGAAGGATTGTCAAGCCACTTTGGATAAGACAAAACATATGCTCATGTAAATGCTTTCTATTTTTGGCCAGGGATGCAAACTGATGTGAAGAGGTTTGTCGAAAAGTGAAGGATATGCCAACATGTCAAACGAAGGAGTCAAAATACATGACCGTACCAGCCACTGACCATCCCAAATAGACCTTGGGATTCCATCAGTATGGACTTTGTTTTGGGGTTACCCAAGACTCAGAGAGGAAATGACTCCATTTATGTGGTGGTAGATAGATTTTCCAAAATGGCTCATTTTATTGCTTGTAGGAAGACTAGTGATGCAACTAACATTGCCAATTTGTTTTCTTCAGAAATAGTAAGATTGCATGGTCTACCCATGAGCATTGTGTCGGAAAGAGACACCAAGTTTGTTGGTCGCTTTTGGAGAACTCTATGGAAGAAGATGGGTACAAATGTTAGTTTCGGTTCAGCCTATCATCCTCAAACTAATGGGCAAATGGAGGTGGTGAACAAGACCTTGGGAAACATATTAAGGAGCCTTGTTTATGAGAATCCAAAATAGTGGGATTTGGCACTTTCTGAGGCTGAATTTGCTTACAATGACTCACCAAATAGAAGCACAGGTATGATCTCATTTCAAATTGTGTATGGAATGCATCCAAGGGGGGTATATGAGCTCAGAAATTTAGGAAAACAAGAGTCTAGAAGTGCAGGTAGGACTTTTCCACAAGCATGCAATAGCTACAATAAAATGTGAAGAAGAAGCTGCAAGAAAGTGCTGGAAAATATAAACAAAGGGCTGATTTGAAGAAAAGAAAACTTAATTTTGAAGTTGGGGATTTAGTAATGGCATATTTAAGGAAAGAGATATTTCCTACACGGACTTATAACAAACTGAAATTGAAGAAAATTGGGCCCTGCAGAATACTCAGAAATTTTTCTGCAAATGCATATGAATTTGAACTTCCCTCTGATATTGGAATCTCTCCAATTTTCAACATATCAGACCTGTATCCTTTCAAAAACAGAGGTATTCTTCCAGAAGATGTGACTGCAAGTGATGTTGATCAGACTGTTGAATGGGAGGAACAATTTCCTAAGAGAGAACAACAATAAATTGAGACAATTTTGGACAAAAGAGTCTCAAGGAGAACCAGGGAAAGGAGTATTTTCAGTATCTGGTCAAATGGAAACATCAACCAGCTGAATATGCAACTTGGATGACAGGAGCACAGATCTCCAAGTTCAATATAGATCCTGAAGAATTGCTGAAGGCTTCTTTTCTTCCCTGGGAGTCTGATGCTGACCTAGGAAGCTTAACAAATTGACCTAGAGGTCAATCCTTTTTACTAAAGGGGGTTGGTCCCCTTATTTCTATTCATTTCGAAGTCAAACTAATGCCTCTAGAAGACACCAAGCACAATTGGTTAGGAGGTTGTGTTTGTTCTAGGTTCTAGGAACAGAAACTCTGTAATTGGGCTTTTAGTTTAGATCTCAACCGATTGTTAGTCAACCGAGAGACTAGATTCAAAATATATTTGCATTGTAATGTGTTATGAAGGTTGGATGGGATGAGTGCGTGAGGGTTTTGAGTGAGGAGAACAAACATCTGAAATTAGTTATGAAAGTCTTGTCAAAATATGATTTTTATAATAAAATGCAAGCGTAGATTTTTTAAAGTGGAGCCTTAACCTGTCACTCTCCCTCCCAGACTATCGAAAATTGTGTGATAAATAACTGCAGGTCAATTGTGTCTGAGAAATTAAAGAAATCGATTTGGAAGGGGCGTTGCAAAGGTAAAGCTACATGCACCATTGGATTAACTTCTTTGTGAGCTAGGGCGTCAGATCGAAGTCAAACCAGAGGCGTTGAACTTATCTTGATCGTTGATCATTTCAGATCAATGATCAATACCTTTCATTGATCGCGTCGGGAGTTATATCGTCGCCAGATCGAACAGTGGAGCTTTGGTTGATCCAACGGAGGAGAGGGACTCCGATCGTCGGACTTGCGCGAAGATTGTAAAGCCAAGACTCTGCGGAGACGGTCTTTTGGAAACCGCCATTGGAAAGGTGTCCAAACATCGTTCAATCCAGTGCTTCTCGTGTGGATTTTTAATCCACTCCACGAACCCCAAAATCCACTATTGCAAACCACTACCGCCGATCGATACCAGCCCTATTGTGTGCAAGCCAAATCTTCCAACAGGTGAATTTCAGAAGAGCCAAAAAGACTTTCTTAAAGGCTGGTTTGTTCGAGAGGGAGCCATTGTAGGAGGCTTGCCAAACCTAAGCATGATGTTAATTAATAAGAAACGCCATCATTAAAGACGGTAAAATTAACAATTCCAAACACAATAAATAATTTTACTAACATATTCAAGCAAAACATACTCAGAAACAGGTCCTTTGGGTAGCTCAATTGGCAAGTGCTGTGAAAATGAAGTTTTATAAGGTTTTGAATTCAACTTCTTCTGACTTACCTTGTGTACATCGATTATAGTGATAACAGCATTTGGTTATCTAGATTATGTTTATGTTGATCGTCTCATCATCGTATTTTTGAATAGATTTATTTGATTTTTTAAACTTTTGTTTATCCATTTTATCGATGCATCATCATCTTAATTTTGAATATATTTATTTGATTTTTTAAACTTTTGTTTATCCATTTTATCGATGCATCTTTCCACCTTTGGGGATTAGCATCCTCCTAATCCAAATCAAATTACATTTGTGATGCCATTTTTCTCGACAATCTCATGCATTAAAATTGTAAATGTTATCCTTTTTAAAGGAAGTAAGTTGACTTTTGCATAGGGGAATGCGTATTGTATAATCTTTTGAAATAGTTTTTGTACATGCATTAATTTCCTGTGTTGTAATTACACTTATTACAATTTAGAAGTAAGAGCTATAAATTAAAACAGTAACATTATTATTAGATAAAAGTCAATGGTCCAAACACTTTCAATCCTCCTCCAATTATTAACATCTTAACTGATTTATTATATTCAAATCCATATAATATAAATTACATTTAACATGTGACATTTATTTTATGATATGCCTTTACACCATAAGTTACTAACTAGTTTTAAATTTTATAACATTGATATAAGATAGTAGATTTTTATTGATGTAAGATAAATTGATGTATATGATGATATGATTTTGTATTGGCAAGGGGGTTACATATAGGCATCATTAGTGTATAGTTGTCACTTGCAATACATAGTAAAATGGGTTTTTGTTTGTGATTGGTTATTAGCTATTATTGTTATTGGCAATAGGCTAAAATCCCTTGGAGCATTCGGATTATACAGATTTAACCATTCAAATCTGCAAATCCAACAATAATTAACCATATTGCCAACAAATATGCCCAACAAATATAACAAGAAAAATGCAAAAACTTAAAACATTTAGACTACACTCTTGCAATACATAGTAAAATGGATTTTTTTTGTGATAGTTATATGAGTTGGTTAGTATTATTTATGTTTACATTAGAGTTTTGAGCATTAATGGATGGACCACTGTTAAAAGTTTTGATTTAAAACTTTGTTTTTTTAGTTTGAGTAAGAAAATGTTCCTTACTTAATGTTTCTTCATGTGTTTTTCCTTTAAAATTAAATATAAAAACATTTTGATGAATCATTGATTTGGAATTCTAAGTTTTTTAAATTGAGTTTTAATTTAAATTTATAATTACATTTTTATTTGTCATTGATTTAGTGTTAGGAATTTTATTTTTTAATTTATTATTAAATTTTTATAATTTTTAATAAACCATTTTAATGGAGTTAACCATTGTTTTGGGATAATGTTTTTTTTGTTATTTGATTAATTTTTTTTAGAGTTATAATTCTTATTGTAATTTAATTAGCTATTGATTTGACCTTGTAACCTTTTAACTAACTAATTTGACTTAATTAATTTGATTTATGTTTGATAAAGGTTGTAACCCTTCACATTATTGATTTGGTTTGACATTGATTGAATTATAAGTCACATTACTCACTAAGGTGGTAGTTGGTGGAGTAAACGTTAAAAGAAATTAGATTTTCTTTGGGTTATCATTGACATTATTGATTAAAATGGGAGTAGGTGGAGTGGGTGATTTAAAATATGGACATGAATAGTTGGGTTTGATACCTTGGTTATTTGAATATTCTAATTGTTTGGTGGAGTAAACTTTATAAAAGTTAGATTTTTTTTATTAGTTTTAGTTTGATTTTGATTGGGTTATCATTGGCATTATTGATTAAGATGGGAGTAGGTGGAGTGGGTGATCTAAAATAGGGAAATGAATAGGTGGATTTGATACCTTGGTTATTTGAATATTCTAATTGTTTATAGCTTATAGAATGATGTTGGTTATCATTATTGACATGGGTTTGAATAGGTGGTTTGATACCTTGGTTATTTGAATATTCTAATTGTTTATAGCTTATAGAATGATGTTGGTTATCATTATTGACATAAGTGGAAAAAATATGACAAAAAATTTAGATCAAAAATTAAGTAAAATTAATTTGTTATTTTTTTAAAGTTGATTAATATTTGATTTTATTATAAAAATGTGTTTTGAAATATAG
>JASDQU011100422.1:50998-61256 GCA_032191745.1 Picea mariana | reverse complement strand
GAATATAAACGACACAGAGTATTGCTTCTCCACAAAGCATCAACCTGACATTCTGAAAAAACATCATTGACCTTACCATATTAAGCAAAGTTATGTTCATGCGCTCTTCTACACCATTATGTTGTGGAGTATAAGGGATAGTGGTCTGATGTTTAATACCATTATCATGTAAGTACTTTTCAAATGCATTAGAGGTGTATTCGCCACCATTATCTGATCGTAGAGTGCCAATATTAAGTTGAGTTTCTTAAAAGTTGCAAAAACTTGAGATTGCTCTTTCAACAAATAAACCCAACACATCCTGGTGTAGTCATCAATAAAAGTCAACAGATATTTATTACCATTTGCAGATTGAATAGGCATGGGCCCACATAAATCAGAATGCATGAGACCTAACTTCCTGGAAGCTCAGGAAGTAGATCAATAAAAAGGTTGTTTACAATGTTTGCCTAAAATACAAGCATTACATGGAGAAAGCTTTCTTGGAATAGTAGGAAGCCCTTGAATACCTTGTTGCTTCATAATCCGGATACTATCATAATTAATATGACCAAAACGAGCATGCCACAACAAGCTGGAAGAAAACGTATCACTATGCTGAGCCAAAAGAGTTGAATTAGATTGAAAAGAGGATGTCCCTTTAAGTTTTAAAAGTTTGTCTTCTTCAACACCGGTCATAACAATCACCTGATCAAATGATTTTCTTATTTCAATTATACCATCAAACATATGTATAGAATGTCCTTGCTTCCTGATATGTATGAGACATTGGATTTCTTTTTAATTGAGGAATGTAAAGAACATCATGCAAAATATAATCATCATGTCCTGGTAAGTGAAGTCGAATAGATCCAATTCCTGAAGGCTTTAACTCATACTTATCAGCAAAATAAACTATTCCATCAATGTGATTATTGAATGTCTCAAAAAACTCTCTTCTGAAGGTCATATGGAAAGTGGCTCCAGTATCTAAAATCCAAGTGTCTCCCCAAGAAGTAAAAGAAGTGCTAAAAACTTCATTGATACTAAGATTACAATGTGCAACAATATAGTGGGCAGATTCAGGTGGTTTTCCTTTGTCTGGAGGATGTTGCTCTTTCTTCTCACTAATCCTTTCCCAAGGACTACGACAATGAGAAGAGGTATGACCCAGTTTACCACACCTATAGCACTTAAGAGATTGTTTGTCATTCTGAAAATGTTTTAGTTGTCTATCATCTTGTTCTTTGTCTCCTTGATTATAATGACCCCCCCTGCCTCTAAATGGTCTCCTACCACGACCTCTATTACTATTGTCAAATCTAGCAGACTCTCCTCTAGGTTTCTACTCTTTCTGTGCAAGACACAAAGTCTCAACTGTGGAAGTGGAAAAAGATTCCTTCTTCCCAAAAGTCCACTAGCTTGAAGAGACTCTAAGTAGTGCGAATAGCTAGGATATAGGGTTTTAATAAATGCAGTGAATTGTAAATCAATGAAATTAAAGCATGTTTCTTTTTATCTTTACTCTTCCAAATTGCAAGTTGTCTAGCATCTGTAGGTTTCTCTAGCTTATTGTCATCCTTGCCTTCACAATTTTCCTCCCATGAATCATTAAAAATAAAAGTATTTTTTATTTTCCGAAACCATTCTTGGTAATTTTCTTGTCCGGAAAGCACTACTCCCACAATCGATATTAATGAATGCATTGTAAACTAATATGTAATCTGTATAAATGAGATTCCACTTGCAAAGAATCAAAGAAATCTCACAACAAAAACACCTTCGACCTTGGCTGCTAAACAACGGTGTTGTAAACTACTCACAGTGGCTCCCATACACAAGCCCAACGACAGAGAATCCTTGTCTAGAAAGAAACCCAAAACGATAGATATAGAAGCAGAGGTAAAGAAATGTTGGTGCTTCTAATCCTTTGATTCTGCACATTCATCAATTCAAACTGTAACAGAATCACACCCTTCCTCTGACATGACATTCATGTAAAATCATTTTCAATTCGATGCTTCAATTGGACACTAGTAGTGTCATGTCAGTAAGCAATTGCGAGCCTCGATACCTGAGCACATTCAGTTGTTTTTTCTTCAACATGATGATTAAGATTGTTCGTGGCTCCACCTCCACGAACCTCTTCTCTGCACAGAATTTGGATTCTATCCACTCTGACCAACTCTGCAAAGCAGCTCTCTCTCTAAGCACACAGAAAATAATTGTAACATGGAGTTTTAAAAGAATCACTCAACGATGGCTCTGATACCACTATACACAAGCCCGTGAATAAAATCCACTGTAATTATTATTATTCATGTCGAAAGCATACAAATAGTTGAAAAGAAGTGAGACGGTTCAGTAACTAAATAACAGAAAAAGAAACTAAATGTAACTGGTAATTAACACAGTCCCGTAGGATTGGTTAACAGAATAAACTTCGTGATCAATTTGACAAGGAAATGTTTCTGAATTCAAATCTAGATTTTTCCATGTGAATAAGAGGCACTATTCGTCTTGTATATAAATTAATTGTGGATCCAAACAACTTCTATGCCTACGTTTCCATCATCATGTTTTATCTCCGCTAATAAAATGAGCATAAATAGTGCTCAATTAAAAATAAATATAGACTTAACATCCAATTCTTGGATATGTGGCTATATACAATTACAACAGTTATCAGATAAAGCACTGTGTAGAATTACAACAATCTGGAAAACTGAAAGAAAATCAGAAATTAGAATTTGCCATGTGAAGTGGTGGGGGAATAGAGAGAAAGAAAGAGTGGGGAAATTCTTCAATATACACTGACGCTGTGTAGAATTTATGAAAAATCAATGTGAAAAAAATGGAATATAGAGAGAAAGAGAAATCGGGGCAAAGAGATAAGAAAGTGGGAAAATAAAAGGCATGAGCTCGTCGGTGCCTGGCGGTCATCGAGAAGAAAGTCGGAAGTCTTCCACTATAAAAAACCGTGGGAAATTCTTCAATATGTAGCTATTCTCATGAAAAAACGTATGGGGAATTTGGTCAAAAAGTGTGGAGAATTTCTTAGAAAGTGAGTTGCCTCGTATCAATTCATTCTTACAAACTTACATAGGAGGTATTCTCTCTTCTTTATTTCCCTAATTTTTTGAGCTCAATAGAAAAACCCATTTGGAGTAAAATATTAATAATTTAATACCATAAACCATTTACATATAGTACTTGTATTGAATTGAGAGAATGAATTTAACCAATTCTAACTTTTTCTTATTTACATGGAAATTTAAAAATTATATATTTAAAAAGATTAAGTCACTTAGAAAATGGAAAGACAAAATAGAATGAATGAAACTTGATGCTCTCAGGTGAGGAGCAACATCAACGCCACTCAATTCATTGAATTAACATAATCAAAAGTACATGAATATATATGAATACATTCGGTCTAGGGAGTTTGAACAAACTACTAGAAAATAGGATTTAAGTCCTAAATAAATACTAAAACAAGATTAGGTAATTAATAAGTTCTCCATTATTTCTAATTTTCCTCCTTAATGGATAAAGTGTTGACTTCCACACCTAACATCTCCCTAAACAATTCAAATTTTTCCTAAACAATTCAAATTTTATCTTCCCAAGAGGCTTAGTGAAAATATCAACAACATTTTCACAAGTATTACAATACATAAGAGCAACATCATTAGACTGCACCTTCTCTCGAACAAAATGAAATTGAGCATCAACATGATTTGTTCTTGCATGATAAATTGGATTATTCGCCAACTTGATTGAGCTCTGGTTATCACCTCTGATCATTGTAGCTTTCCTTTGTTCTTCTCCAACATCTCGAAGAAGTCTTCTCAACCAAACAACTTCACAAGTTGTTGCATACAAAGATTTATATTCTGCCTTAGTAGATGATAAAGATACAGCAGGTTGTTTTTTACAATCTCGGATCCTATGCCAAAAGCATAACCTATGGTAGATCTCTGATCATCTGGATTGCTAGCCCAATCTAAATCTGAGTAACCTGTTAACTCAACATCAAATGAATCAGTGTATTTAATACCATAATCAATTGTTCCTTTAAGATACCTGAGTACCCCTTTCGCTACATTCCAATGGCTTTCTAGAGGTTTTTCCATAAACTGACTTAACACACTAACAAAATATGCTATGTCAGGTCTGGTTGTAGTGAGATAATTCAAGCTTCCCACCAACTGTCTATATATTGTACCATTTACCTCCTTCGAACCATCATCACAAAAAAGTTTCATGTTCTATTGCATTGGAACAAAAGAAACTTTACACTGACCCATTTTAAACTTCTTAAGTACTTCTCTGACATATTTACCCTGAGAAACAAAAGTTTGACCAGCATTTCTCCAAACTTCGAGACCTAGGCAATAATGTAACCCACCAGGATCTTTCATTTCAAATACCTGTGACATCTGCTCCTTAATTCCATTAATCAATTTTTTCTGAATTTCCTATAATAATTAAATCATCAACATATAAGGAAATTAGTACAACATGTTCCTTTTCATCAAACTTTGTATACAAATTTGGATCACTTTTTCTCCTCATAAAACCCTGTTGAAGAAAGAAGGAACCTATCTTTTCATACCGTGACCTAGGTGCCTGTTTCAGCCGATACAAAGTTTTCTTTAATTTGCACACTTAATGTTCTTGAACACATTTCACAAACCCCTCTGGTTGAGTAAGGTAAACCTCCTCCTTTAACTCACCATTCAGAAAAGCATATTTTACATCTAATTAGTGAAACTTCCAATGGTACTTTGTAGCTAATGCAATTAACAATCTTCTAGTATTTAGTTTAGCTACAAGTGCAAATGTTTCTGCATGGTCAATACCCTCCTTTTGTGAATACCCTTTTTCCACCATTCTAGCTTTGTATTTGTCTATACTACCATCTGCTTTAAATTTAGGTTTGTATAACCATTTACATCCAATAGGCTTTTTATCTTTAGGAAATGCAGTCAATTCCCAAGTTTTGTTTTTCATTATAGAATCATATTCTTCCTCCATTGCTTTTCTCCACTCTTCATGTTCATTAGCTTTATTAAAAGTCATGGGTTCTATGNTATGACATTTGAAATACTACTCATAAGGGCATAGTCTTTATACCTTTCAGCTAGGCGAACCTATCGTGAGGATCTTCTTAATTGATTGTCTTCTTCCCCACTTTGTGAAGATCCTTCTTCACCTCTTGGTGAGGTCTGAGTGTTGGATGTATCCATGTCACTAAATCCTTCTTCATGTTGTTTTTATTGGTGTTGATGCTAGTGGTTTTCTTCTTTGACCTCTTCATCTTCAAGAAGTACATGCCATCCCTCATGACTGTTGTTTTCATTATTTCCTTCTACCTGCACATGGAAAATTACATCTCTACTCGCAAACACTTTGTGAGTAGATGGATCAAACAATTTATATGCTTTAAATTATGAACAATACCCTATAAAAATACATGTGATGGATTTAGCATCAAGCTTCTTCCTATTCTCCTTTGGAATATGTGCAAAATCCTTACACCCAAATACCCTCAAATTATGAACTGTAGGTTTAGAACCATACAAGGCTTCGAAAGGAGTTTTATGATCATGATACCTTGTTGGACTTATATTCTTTAAATAAACAAAAGTACTAATGGCCTCAACCCAGAAAGCATTTGATAGATTCTTACATTTCATCGTACTTCGTGCACACTCTACCAGAGTTTTTTTTTCCTTTCTGCAACTCCATTATGTTGTGGAGTGTGGGGTACTATAAATTGATGTATTATTCCATGATCTTTGCAATACTTGATTAAGTTCCCCAATCTATACTCTCCCCCTTGATCTGAACGAAGGATTTTTATGGTCTTTCTTATTTTCTTCTCCACCATGTTTCTGAATTCCTCAAAGTATTCAAAAACATCACTCTTTCTCCTAAGGAAATAAACCCATGTGTATCTTGTGCAAGCATCAATAAATAGCAGAAAATAATAAGCACGTCCTAAATACCTTGTATGCATTGGTCCACAAACATCAGTATGCACAAGTTCTAATACATCTCTCTTTCTCCTATCAGAATTAGAGGGGAATTAATCTCTGTGCATCTTTTATAATGCACAACCTTCACAAGCAACATACTCATTCTTCAACATAGGGAGTACTTCAACCATACTTTGTTTTTGTAATAACAACAAATCATGATAATTAATATGACCATACCTCTAGTGCCAGATACTTTTTGTAGGCATGGTTGCAGAAGTTAATGCTTGATTATTCTTGCTGGTAACATCAAGTTTGTATAGACCTCCAACTTTGAACCCTATAGCAATAGTTTTGTAATGATCCAACAAGTTCTTCACTATGGAATATGTCTTGAAGAATTCAACCTTCATATTATGATCTGTAATTGTGGACACAAAGATCAAATTTTTCTTTATCCTCGGCACATACACAACATTGTGAATGTGTCTGACAGTACCATTTGGCAATGTTACTGGAATATCTCCATATCCCTTGATCTGATAAGAACGATCATCTCCAAGATAAATATGGGCACCATTATGTGTTTCTTTGAAATTTTTATACCACTTCTTATTGCATGTCATGTGAATTGAGGCTCCAGAGTCCACAAACTATGCATCAACATCATCAGTTTCAGCAGACAATGCAACATTAGACAAAAATAGTCTAAGATCCTTTGAATCAAAATTTGGGTTTTCATCAATATCATCAATATAAATAAACAGTTTGAGATCAGGATTGGAGGTTTCTCCTGCAAAGTGACTTGAATGTTTTCTGGGTTTATACCTAGCCTCATCGCTTTTCTTTTTCTGACATTCTCTAATAAGATGCCCAATCTTACCACAATAAAAATACTTAGGCTCATTTTTGTTAGATGGCATACCTTGATTCAGCTTTGGAGATGACTTTCTATGAAATGGACATCCTCCTCTACTTCCTTCTCCTGGTTTCTCTCTAGAGAATCTCTTCTTTGTCCATAATGCTAAGTCTGGATTCTAAGGCTTCAGATTGATGCACCTCTCTTCTTCTTGCAACAATATGCTTGTCGGTTCCTCAAAGGTAGGAGCGTTCTCTCTCGCTGCAAGACATGTTATAAACATCTGATAGTCTTCTAGCATTCTGCTTAAGGTAATTGTGACAAGATCAATACTGGATACTTTTTCTCCTATATCTCCCAACTTGTCTTTCACCTCTTTAATTCGTCCAAGAAAAGTACTAATAGATTCATTTACATGCATTTTAATACTCAACAACTTACTTTTCAGGAAAAGAATTCGATTTGTATTGTTAGTCTCATACAAATCTTTAAGTGCTTTTGAGGTATCATTAGAAGTCTTAGCATCCCTAATGTGATGAATTATACTATCTTTCACAGACATTCTTAATAGTACCTTCGCTTTGTTCTCCCGCTTATCCCAGTCTTGGACCGTTGTTGTTGTCGCACCTACAGCCGCATCGGGTCTCGCTTCATCTCCTTTTGTGATCGTCCACACACCATAACCTTCCATCAAGATCTACATCTTGAATTTCCAATTGATGAAATTTGAGCCATCTAACTTAATGGCTTTATTGAGATAGGTTTTTGCAAGTGGATTCGCCATCCATTCCACTATCTGCTACTCCAATCAAATGACACACTCAACTATCTGCGTATATCGTACCATCGAATTTAGTCTGATTTGATCTGATCCATAGCAAGAGAATCAAATCGATCACCAAGAAATTCCCCAGCGCACTTCCCGACACCTCGAGCCTGCACCGAAACAAGGAAAAGATAGAAAGACGGTGTCATTGAAATCAACGCACCCCTTCCATTGGGTTCTTGCGCTGATCAGTGCACCCCTTCCACTGAGCAGGTGCACTACAACGCTCTGTCTCCCCCCATCTAGTGCGATGGTCAGCACACTGCCTCTTTATAGTTATGTGCGATGGTCTGCCACCTTCTGCCTTTGGGTAATTGCGTTGCGGTGCAGCTCCCGTCAACTTCTACCTGCGTTGGAGGGTCTGTCTCTCCTGCCTTACAAGGCCACGACTACAGATCAACTGATCCTCCCCTCACTAGATGACTCTGATACCAACTTAGAAAATGGAAAGACAAAATAGAATGAATGAAACATGTTGCTCTCAATGTAGTATACCTAGGTAGGTAATATGGGGTACCTAGGGAGGTACCTAATGGGAATGTGGTTATGTATTATTAGTGGAATTCATTCAATATATGAGAATGTGGTCATTCAATGTAAGGTGGACTAGGTCCACTATATTAAATAAGGCCCACTATGATAGTTAGATGTAATAAATGTGAGAAGGCTCTTTAGAAGGTTCCTAGGAGATAGATAGAGCTATGTAACGAAGTGTAAGCAATGTAATGAAACATGGTGAAGAATATCGTATTTGTACAAGAAAGTATTGCTTGAGGAGTGTTATCCTTCCATAAGGATTAATATATGGTGTTACCCTATCTCAAGGGTTTTGTCTACATCTTGTGTTCATGTTATGGTGAATGTTTTGGTTTATTCTTGTTGAGATTAAGGTTATTTATGAAATATATTGGTAGATCTATTCAATTGTATTTGTACAAGAAAGTATTGCTTGAGGAGTGTTATCCTTCCATAAGGATTAATATATGGTGTTACCCTACCTCAAGGGTTGTGTCTACATCTTGTGTTCATGTTATGGTGAATGTTTTGGTTTATTCTTATTGAGATTAAGGTTATTTTTGAAGTATATTGGTAGATCTATTCAGGCACTTAACACTCAGGTGAGGCAACACCTGGAGACAACCAAAGAAATGCCACTTAATTAATTGGATTAACATAATCAAAAGTACATGAATATATAGGAATACATTCGATTTAGGGAGTTTGAACAAACTACTAGAAAATAGGATCTAAGTCCTAAATAAGAACTAAATCAAAACTACGTAACTAATAAGTTCTCCATTATTTCTAAATAAGTCTATGTGCTTCCAAATGTTCGACAACAAAGGTATTCCAACAGAGGATGAACACCTTCAGTAACCACTCACATAACTAGATCAAAGATCAACATATCGATGTTTTCACGTGGTAAAACCCCTATGGGGAAACATCTACGGCCCTAGCCAACGCGACCACTTGGAGTAGTTTATTAATGCAAAAGAAAAAGATTACAGAGAGATTTTAAAAGAGAGTTTATCACAACCGATCATCGGCAAATGACCCTCCATGCTCTTTAAATATAGATCATGGACCAATCAGGTGTTAAGCCACGAATCAATGGCCATTAAGATCGAGGAGAGTATGAACCTTCGGATCACTCTATGTCGGGAACATATCATGACCGTCATATTTCCTAACTACAAATGCATACTAATGCATACTAAAGAAACACACTAAGAAACACATTTTTACCTAACGAAACATTAGACCAAGTAGATCTTAACTAACTCCTAAGTGTCTAAATATCCTAACATCCCCCCTTAAGAACAACTTGGGATATGATTGAAGAATTTACAATGGTGACACAATAGGAGAAGAAAGGACGCATTAGAGTCTATCCCCCCTTAATGACAACTTCCTGAACTCCTAACATAGATCAAAGTTTGGAAAACTTCGCTTCTGTAAGAGACTTTGTGAAAATGTTTGCAACTTGATCTTCTGTAGGGAAAATAACCACTTCAATAACTTGATCATGAATGAGCTTTCTGATTAAGTGCATGTGTAGCTCGATGTGTTTGCTACACTGATGTTGAACTGGGTCTTTGGCGAGATTGATGGCACTCTAATTATCGCACCAAAGGCTGGTCGGATGTTGTTGCTGGAATCCAAACTCTGAAAGGATCTGTCGAAGCCACAAGGCTTCCTGACTTGCATTTACCACTGCTCAGTACTTTGCTTCTGCTGAAGAAAGTGCAATAGCCTGTTGTTTCTTACAGGTCCTGAACCAAGGCTGAAAACATAACCTGCAGTATACTTCTGATCATCAAGGTCGTCGACCCAATCTAAATCAGTGAAACCAACCAATAAAGGAGTCCCCCCTGAACTGTAATGTATCCCGAACTGAACTGTGCCATGGACATAACGAAGTATCCTTTTAGCTGCTTTCCAATGGCTTTCATGGGATGTTTGCATATACCAGGCAACAAGACCAACAACAAAGGAAAGATCAGGATGGGTATGAGTCAAGCATAAGAGGCTACCAACTAATTGACAGTACAGGGTGGCATCAACTTCGGGAGAAGTACAGGTGGCAGTAAGCTTGACTCCAGACTG
>JASDQU011100422.1:13558-38564 GCA_032191745.1 Picea mariana | reverse complement strand
TTTTTGGGATATCACCTTCCTTAATCCTTAACTAATGATACCCTGATCGCAAATCGATCTTTGAGAATACCGCTACTCCTTTCATCTGATCGAAGAGGTCATCTATTCGTGGCATTGGGTACCTATTTTTCACTGTAGCATGGTTCAAGTTGCTGTAATCTCTACATAGTCGTAAGGAACCATCCTTCTTCTTTAAAAAAATTACTGGTGCACCCCAAGGTGAGACACTAGGCCTTATTAGCCCTAAGTCCAGTAACTCTTTCAACTGCATTTGCAACTCACAAAGTTCTAGCGTTGTCATCTGATACAGAGTCTTAGAAATTGGTTCTGCACCAGGTTTTAGCTCAATAGTAAAATCAAGCTCTCTCTCAGAAGGTAACCCTAGCAACTCGTTCGGAAAAACATCCTTAAATTCTGACAATACCGAGTACTGATCCAAGGAGGGTCCCTTCCTTTCATTCACCGCTGCCACTACATATAGTCGACACCCTTGCCTCAAGCATCACTTAACCTTCATAGTTGAGATAAAGCGTAGAGACACCTTTCTCCGTACACCTTGGATCTCCACTGGCCTTCCTTCGTCGTCGACATAAAGCACCCTTTTTGTGAAACAATCTACCAAAGCTCGATGAGCTTCTAACCAATACATTCCAATGATTAGATCGTATGTCCCGAGAGCAGTGACGTATACCTTCAACCTGGTGGTATACACTCCCAGGTCTACTATACAATTATCGACACTAGGTCATACCGCTTGTTTTTCCCCCAAATCCATCTCGACTTGTTTAAAGTCATCGTGCTCGTAAGCTGCCAACCCACTCTTTTCTAATGTAGATGGTGAAATGAAACTATTTGCGGCACCAGAATCAAATAAAATCTTAACATTGATATGATTTAGAGTACCTGATGACTCCACCACCGTGGATTGATGTTCGGCCTGACGATTATTAACCGCTGCATAAATATGGTGGCTGCTACTTGCTCTTCCCATCGGGGACTTTCCTTCTCTATGCACAAATCCTGATTGTAACTCTGGGCAGTCACGTTGGTAATAGGGTCCTCCGCACCCCCAACAGGTAACATGGGATTGAACCTGCGCCCTATTATGTGACTGTCTCTGAAATAAGTTCCTTCCCCTGGAACCCCTGCCCCTACTAGCCGCTCCCTGAGATGGTCGTGGACCTGCCTGCGCCATTGGTGATGAATGAGATGCTGCACTTGCTGCCATTGAAATCCCTGTGGCTATTGTCCTTGGTGCAACTCTATTACCATATGGAGGTGACCTTGAGCCCCCTCCCCTGGGAAATGTCCTAGGGGTCTTCCCTATTAATCCAAGACGATATGGAAAGGAAGGTCTCGTACCTCTAGTTAAGTTCATGTGTTCCTCCGCATAACGCGCATTTTCCACAGCTTCCGCTACTGAAGATGGTTTCCACATCTGCACCATAGCCCTTATCTTAGGGTTCAACCCATAGACAAAGCGTTATGCCTATCGTTGGTCATTATCCATATATGAAACATATTTGACCAATTCCATAAACCTAATCTCATATTCTTCTACGGTCCTGTTTCCCTGTACTAAGGCATGAAACGCTCCTACTTGTTGTTCCTCATAGTAAGCTGGCAGATATTTCCTTCGAAATCTCTCCTCGAAAAGTTCCCAAGATACAGTGTCTGGGGTAAGATGCAGTTGTCTTTCCAGGTTGCCCCACTAGTTCAAGGCACTGTCTCTTAACTGAAAAATCGTTATCTTCGCCTTTGAAGTGGATGCATAGTCCCTTAAGGCAAAACACCTTGTCATGTCTTCCAACCATGCTTCTGCCCGTTCACTGGCGCAACCCCCAGCAAACTCCGGAAGTTTAATCTTCTACAGTTCTCGAGTGATGTCTTCGGGTGGAGGTCCTCCCCCTGAATCCCTCGACGCTTCTGGATTACACGTTCTAGATGGTGGGGGTTCCACTTCAATCCGTGTTGGTTGTCGCCCCTTTAAAGTCTCATTTATGGCCTCCAAAGAGCACAGTATGAGAGCTAGTTCGGGCGATGGTGGCGGCGACGCTAGTGGTGTTGGCGGTGCCTGCGATGATGCTCCTCTGCCTCGATTCCCTCGAGTCCTAACCATCATGTATGATTTAACCTGCATCAACCAAAGTTGTCAGGGTGAGTTCAAGGATGTTTCACATTTGCGCAACTTAACTAGAAAACAGGGTTAGGCGTAAGTTTCTTTTTACTTGTCTGTAAACAGACGTTACTCTCTTTAGGGGAAGTGGCTAGGTTAGGGTTAAGCGTCTAAGTTTGGTGTCACTGCCTAAGAAAACTACTGACTCTCTCACCTGGTAGTTATGCTAGCTTTGCACCATACTCATTGATTCTCTAACTTACCTACGTAGCGCACACGAAGCCCGCCCCCCGCTTGTCTTGGTCTAAGTCCTTATACTTTGCGTTTACAACTAATTAAGGTGACTTCCAACCTAATGTCAATGAAATGAGTCTAAGGCCATCCTTCGATGCTTGACTCGTTGACTTTTCTTGGCGCGTTGTACATATGTGTTGAATTGTGTGACTCGGTGGTTGCAGGTGCGAGTCTTGAGGATTATAGAGTGGATTTCGAGCATTGGAGCTTAGCGCTTGTGCGTTGGGATTTGATTCTTAGCTCGTGGACTTGGAGATTGGGCCTCGAGCGCAATACTTTGAAATTTCTTATTAAATCAATCACCTTAGTTTTAAACCTTAAACTAAGGTTTTAAACTTTAATCTTAATAACATATATTTAAACCTTTAATTTAAAACATATAAAATAACTTAAAACATTAGTCACCATAATTAAAACACAATTTCATAAATTAGCCAATATAAATTTATAAATTAAACATAAATTTATAAATTTAAAACATGTTTAACCTAATTTAAAATAAAATAATATATATATATATATATATATAAAGGTTTAGACCTAATATAATATAACATGTTTAACCTAATTTTTAGATTTATGATTAATTTTAATATAATAATTAAAATAACTAAATTAAAATAAAATAATTAAAATAGAATAATAAAAATAATAAATAAATAAATAAAATAAAATAAAATAAGCTAAAATCGAGCAGTGGGTCCTCGCATGAGGCCCACGTGCCCCTCTCCCAGTTCTTACTACCCCAAAACCCTACACTCCTAACCCTAGCCCTGCAAGGTCATCCTTCCTCTCCTTATCCCACTATGCATAACTCTCATGGCGGCAGAAAACCCAAGCGTAGAGGAGGTACCGGTGCGGTCGCCTCTTGTGGCATCCTCTTCTGTTACGACTTGGAATTTGGTCTCGCCTTTGGTGTTGGACTATTTGTTGTGGTTGTTCTGGATGGACTTGTTTATTGTTGCAGGTGCTTGGCTGGTATCGTGTGGAAAGGAGTCGGCCTTGGTGAAGGCACTATGCTTGTGGGAGAGGTCTCCGTTGTTGTTGATAGTTTGGCCGAGTGTTTCAATGCCCCATATTTATCCTCTGGCCCGAAAGGGCATGGGTTCAAATCCCACCATTATCATAATGGTCCAACGCCTTAAACATAGTTGTTTTGAGTGTAGTGTAGTCATCTAATTAACATATATGTGGCAGAAGAGGTTATATTCTCTTAGACTCTTCTTGGTGTGAGGTCTTGGGAAAAAAAAAACGACTAGTAGAGAAGCATATGCCCTCGTGGGCTCGTCCCTTGTGGTTTGGTCTGGTGCACGGTGCTCAGGTGCTCGGATGCCCCCGTGGGTTCCTCCTCCTTGTGAATTGATGCATGGCGTTTGCTTGTGATGGGGCTGGCGCTTGTGTGTTTTCTAGGTTCTTGCGGGCTCCTCCTCGTGTCTTGGCGAATGGTCTACGGCTTGCACCTATTGTTTTTTTTATTATTATTATTAATTCTTTTTTTTTCTTTTCTGTGTGTGCAGCACACGGCTTCTTGGCCGTGGCTTTGTGCTTTGCTTGTAGTAGATTCAATGCTCTTCTCTGTCCGTTTCCCTGTTTTTCTGTCCTTTACTGGAGTAAGAGAGACTTGGCTACCTTTCAGGTGCAGGTAAGGGTGAGAAGGCTTCTCCACGTCACTCGTTGAATGGAAAATTTAGTTTTCTAGAAGTCTCAAGCATCTTTGTTCAAGGAATGCAGTTGTCTAATCTTTTTCCCATAGCTCTGGTCTCTCTCAAGGTTCTTCTTCCTCCGGAATATATCCTTTCTGCAATCACACTTATTTAAGAATGCTCTCTTTCCAAGTGAGGCCACATTCATAGATGTCTTCGGTTCCTTTGGGAAATTTCTTTGTTACAAGAAAAGGGCTTCTCTGGATTTAAAGATTCCAAAATGTGCATCACATTATATAAGAATATATACTGAAAACTCTTTTAGTCATTGATTCAATGGTCTCCTGCCAATCATTCTGGATCTCTTGGATTCGGTAAATGAACAGTAGACACGAGATTGGGCTGTACGTTTCTTTTCAAGGGTTTTTTTTTTTTTTTGGTCACGTTTGAATGTTTGACCCATCTTAATCGTGATTTTACCATTCAAATCTTGTTCATCATAATTTTTTTTCTTCCAATTTTATTTTGATGGAATATATCTTTACAATAAAGCTTTTATTACTCTTGGATAGAAGTATTTGATGTCTTTGTATATAATAACATATAGCAAACAACAAGCATACAATAGAATAGTAACAACGTCATGCAAGAACAAAAAAACGTGATCTGGCGCGACCTCGAAAATCTGAGTCTAGGGTTCGATCCTAGCCGCTTCCATGGATGCTCAGGGAGGAGGGGAGCCGTTGCCCCCTCCCTCTCCGATCTTCTCCTTTTGAAAGCTCGTTGCAGCTTGCAACAAGAAGCTTCCCCCTTCAGACCCCCCAAGTTTCGTAAAGAGACTAGACGTCGTCCCAGAGATTGATCTTCCCCCCGATTAGCCAATGAAGGTCGCTATTTCACTCTCAGAACGAGGACTAGTAGGTTAGTTCATGGGACTCTGGCCCTCAGCCAGATCCATAGACAACTGGATCCAAAGGAACTGGAGGCCGCTGATCACAAACAATGTAACGTGTTATGCGGTTGGGAGAGGGTACTGTATCTTCAAATTCATCTCCCAGGAGGACAGAGATTTAATCTTCAGAAATGGAAAATACTTCATGGGCACTCAGGGGCTCTATTTGAATCGATGGACCCCAAGCTTTGATCCCGCCTCAGAAGTACCCAAAGACATCCCCGTCTGGGTTAGACTCCCAAATCTGCCAATACACTGCTGGAATCCCTCCTCGCTTCAAGTAATCGGAAATGGATTGGGGCGTTACATCGACCAAGCGGACCCAAAAGACCAATACTCCTGCGCAAGGATATGTGTGGAAGTTGATCTGGAGGTAGGTCTACCGAAAGCGATACAACTAAAACTTGGGGACTGACATCACTTCCAAAAGCTTGATTACGAACAACTTCCGTTCAAATGTAGAGGTTGTCATGAATATGACCACTTCCAAAGGAACTGCCCAAAAACCCCCAATATAGAGAAAGCAGGGGATGAAGGTTGGCAACAGGCTCGGAAAGGGAAAACCAAAACAAAAGGACCAAGAAGCGAAAAGACAGCCCCAACGCAAGCCAAAAACTCAGGAAACAAAGAGAAGGAGAACAACTTCAGTATCTTGGCTAGGGAAACTGGTGATGAGGAAGCAGAACCAAGCAAAGATGCCCAAGAGGAAGAAACAAGAGGAAACCAGACCCCTGAAGACAGAGGAAATCAATTAAGAACAGAAGAAGAGGAGCAAAACAAATCCCCCCAAAGGGTGGAAGCAAGCCAAGACATAGAGGAAGGGGAGATCTCGACATGCAACGACTCATAAGGCACAAGCGAAGCTTGGGCCACCCCATAGAAAACAGGAAGAGGCAAGAAAACCAAAAAAGCAGAAAGAGACCAGGAAACCTACAAAGACGTCCTAAAAGGTTCACAACCAACTATCAAGCAGCTGATCAGCGTTAGGCACACTAGAAAGCAGTCCAAAGCCTCTCAAGGAGGCCACTCCTTCCCCCAAGGCATCTGAAGAATCTAACCTCCTGGAATTGTAGGGGTTTTGGTAGAAAAAGGAAAGAGGAAGCACTAAAGGATATAATCAGAGTTTCGAAAGTAGACGTCCTACTCCTGCAAGAGACCAAGATGAGTCAACAAGACTCCCTAAACTCTTCGATGAACATTTGGAGAAACAACCAAGGAATAGTCGAAAACGCCAGAGGCGCCTCAGGAGGGATCTGCACTATGTGGAACACCACCAAAATAGATCTGATCAGCTCAAACACATGCATGCACTGGATTCACACCAAACTCCTCCACAAAGACTCGGGTTATCCGGTAAGCCTCTTCAATATCTATGTACCGCATCATATAGAGGAAAATAAACATTGCTGGGAAACCCTAAAATACTTTTTACAGCAAAATGAACTTGACAATATCATTTTAGGTGGGGATCTTAATGTAACCCTGACTCAGGAGGAAAAAAGGGGGGGAACCATAGGGAGAGACCCAGCTAGAGAATGGGTGGAAGATCTAATCTCAGCCTGGGACCTAGTAGACATCAAACCTGCCAAAGGACTCTACACGTGGACGAATAAAAGGATAGGTCCTGGGCACATTGCTGCGAGGCTAGATAGATTCCTGGTCCAAAGCTCCTTTCTATTACTGGGGCTCATAGTCGCCGCAAAGATCCTGCCCCATAGTGTCTCAGATCATAAGCCCATCCGTTTAGAAATCAAAACCGACCAAGTCAAAGGACCCATACCCTTCAGATTTAACCCGACTTGGATACAAGACAAAGACTTTCTCCCTCTTGTTTCCAAAAATTGGACCTGCATTGTCAAGGGTTCAACTTTTTATGTCTGGGAAGAGAAACTAAGAAGGCTAAAGATAGCTCTAAAATCTTGGGCAAAGGGCTAAGCAAACCCAATCACCTTCCGCATAGAAGCTCAAAAGCAACTCGAGAACCTTCAGGTGGAAATGGAAAACAAAGAGATCACGCAAGAGGGCCTGCAACAAGAGGACCACCTTCAAAGACAATGGCACGGAGCCTGCAGAGAGGAAGAAAGTTATTGGAGGCAAAAATCCAGAAGCCTCTGGCTAAAAGAAGGTGATAAAAATACAAATTACTTCCACAAGCAGGCAGAGGCAAGGAAGCACTATAAAGTAGTGACAGAAATTCAGGTCCAAAATGAAATAATCTCAGATCCAGAAGGTATAAAACAAGCAGCCTTTGAAACTCTCTACTCAGAACCGTAAGGGATGGTCATAGACCCTCAGTTGTACCCTCTCTCCATTATTCCAAGTCTCATCAAGGAGGACGTCAACATCAAGCTGACTAAGGAAGTATCGCAGCAGGAAATAAAGGAGGCTCTGGACCAAATGAACCCAGATAAGGCCCCAGGCCCGGATGGTTTCACTGCCAGATTCTATCAACAGTGCTAGGAAATAATAAAAACGGATCTCACCAAGATGATCAGGAAATCGCAAAGGAGCAGCAAGCTTGGTGGGAGCACCAATTCGGCCTTCCTGGTGATTATTCCGAAAGAGAAAGGAGCATTCACCTTCAATCACTTCATGCCAATCTCCCTTTGCAACACAAGCTACAAAATCCTCACCAAAATTATAGCCAACAAACTCAAAACAATCCTCCCTCTTATCGTCCCAGAAAACCAAGGAGGCTTCATCAAGGGCAGGCATATTGCAGATAACATCATTCTAATTCAAGAGGCCCTACATTCAAGTGTCCAGAGGAAAGACAAAGGTATGACAATTAAACTGGATCTCGCCAATGCCTTTGATAGAGTTAGACACAACTTTTTATTTGAAGTAATGAGAAAGTTTGGTTTTGATCTGTCTTTTGTTAATTGGATAAAAGCTTGTATTGGTTCACCATGGATAGCCCCTATGGTGAATGGAAAAGTAACAAAGTTCTTCCAAGCCACCAGGGCTTAAGGCAAGGGTGCCCCCTTTCGCCCCTACTCTATGCAATCCAAGCTTCAGTCCTAAGTTATCAGCTGGAAAATTCCTAAGTTCAAAATAGCCTCCAGGGATTAAGAATTGCGCAAGGGGTGAAAGACATAAATCATGCACAATTTGCGGACAACACCCTGTTGTTGGGAGGTGCAAGCCCTATAATAGCAAAGAAGTTTAAAGAAGAGTTGGAAGCTTACGTTGCAGTCTCAGGAAGTGAAATAAGCCAGACCAAAAGAAAAAAATTTGGATGGAATATTACGCCAAATGAAATGCTGGGAATTACAAGAGTCCTGGGGATGGAAGGGCATACCAACTGGGAGGCCTTCAAATACCTGGGAGTTCCTATTTTCAAATCTGCCCCAAGAGCCTCACACTGGAACCATCTGATAGACAATCTAAAAAATAAAATTTCCTCCTGGGGGGCGAACTGGCTAAATCTAGCAGGGAAAGTTGTCCTGATTAAAGCAGTGTTGGCCAGCATACCCATCTATCAGAGCTCGCTGTTCTTAGCCCCTGCCACCACAATTCAAAAAATCGAGGCACTTCAAAGACGCTTCTTGTGGGAAGGAGGAAAACAAGCAAGAAGGAAAGCGCATATGATAAATTGGGAAAAAACCTCAAAACCTCTCTTGGAAGGCGGTCTTAACTTCAAAAAAACTCAAGCTCAAAACCTGGCCTTAGGGGCAAAGTTGCTCTGGACGTTGGTCACCGGAAAACCAACTTGGAGCAAACTGGTACTTTGGAAAAAATATTTTAGGGGCCCTAGGGATAAATGCTTGGATTTACCATGCAGGGAATCAAAAGGCTCCCCTATCTTCACCCTCTGCAAAAAGGCTATGCCCCACTTCAACCCTCAGCTCACCTGGGTGCCAAGAAATGGAAAGAAAATTAATATTTGGCAAGATTCAATCATGGGAGACCCCCCTCTAGGGATGAGACAAGATCTGACACGACTCAAGAACTGGATGGAAAGTCAAAACATAAATTCTCTCTTCGACATCTCAACTTGGGGGGAGGACAAGTACAGGACCTGGCAAGGATGGGGAGTGCTCAACAGACCCCCCGAACTAGAAAGGGAATGGAGCACCCTAAAGCTCTGTCTTCAAGGGAAAGCCCCCCTCAAAAAAAAAGGAAAGGACGAAAGAGGCTGGGGAGGGCAATCCAAGGCCTACACCACAGCAGAGGGCTACTGCCTCATCACAAACGTTCCCAATGTCCCGACCAATCCGACCATCTGGAAAGCAATTTGGTAGTCCAAGTCCATCCCAAAAATTGACTTGTTCATCTGGACCCTTACACACAATAGCATCCAAACAAGGGAAAACCTCAAAAGACGTGGATGGGAAGGCCCCTACAGGTGTCCTCTTTGTCTACATGTTGAAGAAACTACAGACCATCTCCTTCTCAACTATGACTACTCCAAAGAAGTCTGGAAGCTGGCAATAGGAACACAAAGCGCCATCACCCTTCCTCCAGACACAAGAATTCTGCTCCTCCAATGGGACTCCAGTTATCCGTTCAAAACTAAAAAACGAAGCCAAGCCTTTGCTCTGTGGAAAGTTCTCCCAAAGTTCATTATGTGGAACCTTTGGCTGGAAAGAAACAACAGAATATTCAGGGACAGCAAAAGGAGCACAGCCCTTGTGGTTACCAAAACTCACACCCTCTTTGGCGAAAGTGCACCTTATTTATTCCAGTCAACAAACAACCAAACGCTAGAAGCTTCAGAGGAACTCTGGTTAGACCAATTTAAAATCCAATGCCACAATGGCATTAAGGCTAACACCCCAACTAAAGAGGAATGGGAAATCAGGAAAAGCAAACAGGAATTCGACAAGTGGAAAACAAAGAGAAATGTCCATATCATGTCCTTTGACGGGGCCTCGAAAGGGAATATGGGCCTAGCAGGAAGAGGAGGGTTAATTGAAAGCCCCTCCGGAGCAACAACAATAAACTATGCCCTGGGTTTAGGAATCGAACCCAACAACAGAGCAGAGGCCTTAGCACTCTGGCAAGGGCTAATTCAAGCAAACAGGCACAGGATCCAGGACTTGGTTATAATAGGCGACTCCATAGTGGTAATCCAAGCATTATTTTGTCAGTCTAAAACCCAAAGCGCGAGACTCAATAATCTCTTGGACAAGATCCACCTCCTTCTTAGGAACTTCTGATCTTATAAGATATTCCATGTTTTAAGAGAGCTAAATGGAAGAGCAGACATTGAGGCTAACAAAGGCACCCTCCTGGCACCAGGAAATTTGAAGGTGAATGGCATGTTATCCAGCATGGCACTTCCTTGATCCATGAAAGCCGCCCTCCTAATTCAAAAAAGCAAGTTGGAGCAGCAAAAAGGGAAAAGGGGGAATTCTCTCAGTTTAAGTCATGTCAGAGAAAGCAATTGGGCGAAGGGGACAAGGCATGGTACCATGAGAAAGCAAGCTGCAGACAAGGAGGAGACAGAGATTAGCTCACCCATACCTCCCGGATTTAGCAAATCGGATGGGAATCATGAAGGTGGAAGAAGGAGGGAATAAATTGAAGGCGTCTCCTCAGTCTCAAACCACTCCATCGCATAACTCTCTTGAGAACTTGCTAGTGAAGTAACAGGGCGCAAGAAGAAGGGGACGACATTCAGAAATGGCATCAAGCTCGGGCAGCAAGCCAAGCAGTGAAGAAAGGCTTAAGGCGATGGACAAAGAGCTGGAAAATCTAAAGCAGTTGCTTCAATTCCAGCTGGACTTCCTTGACAATTTGGATTCTGAAACAGGAAGGCGTCTGGAGAAGCTGGAAGAGGACATCACCACAACAAAAATCGGTTTTACAGAAGAGCTGGGCAAGCTGCAAAAAGAAATTAAGAATCCCAAGCAGGAATTCGAGGAAAGAATCGGCCAGCTGGAGGCAAAAATGTCTAAGCTCAACAACGAATGGAAGCAGGATCCTAAGAACTAAACCAGCCGTTTAGCAAGAAAGGGAGGCCGTCTCATCTTCAGTAAGTTTGGTGTTTTGTATAGAAGCCAAAGCTGTAAATAATTCTATAATCGATTAAAGTTATGATAGAATCTTAGTTAAGGGTTCTAGTCTGCAGTTTTAGGAATAGGAGGATACTCCAGGAAGGCAAGCACGCGGTTAAGCATGGCCCATTTTGTAATCGGACCAGTGGCAAGTCCACCTTTTTTATTCAATACCACTATCTGTTTTCGTCAAAAAAAACATATAGCAAACAACAAAAAAATACATTAGAGTTTCTTTCATCATAGTTTCATTCTTAAGAAATTAGTTTGATCTGATAAAAGTTTTACTACTTACAAGATTCAAACCATAACCCATACACAAAAGCATTACACTTTTTAAGTGTTAGTTTCTAGAAAAGAAAACCTTCATATTGCCATTCATCATATCTAGACATCCAACTGAATCTTTGTTGCACCCTTTAAACTTAAAATCTTAGCTTGTGAATTAAACCTGACAATTTTAAAGCATTTTAAAATTTATTGCAAAAATTCTTCAGGATCACATCTATCACAATTTCACCCCTAAGATCCTACCTTAATACTCCTAAATATGTGCTTGTTACCATTAAAATTCAAACATTTACACATCCTCAGTATTAATTTTGCTTGAGTTGCCCAAAAGCCTTCCAATTTTCTAATTTCATTATTTCAAACTTATCTTAACCTTCGAATCTTTTGACCGCATCTTTTAAAATCAAACTCTTACACTTCCTTGAGCCAATAATCATCTCACATTAAATTTCTTCTATATATCACATTCAAAATCTCTAAGTCTTCCTAATTACAAATTTTCTTTCAAAAGCTCTAAGGGCTTGGCGCTTGCGTTGGGCTTGTGTTGGTTTATGTGTTGACATGTGGACTAGGAGTTTGGCATATGTAGTTTGATATATGATATGGCTTAGTGTTAGTGATCAACACTTGTGCGCACACACCACCGTTTTTTTTGTTTTCTTAATTTATTTTTATATGTATTTTTTTTTTATATAGTTTAAATAAATATCTTTTATATATGTCTATTTATATACAGTCATTTATACCTCTGTTTAGAAGTTCAAGAGCAGAGCATAATTATTTGGGGAAGCATTATGTATAAATATATATATACTAAAAAAACAATCGTGTGTTTGGCTTGCAGGTTAGGTGGAGCTGGAGTTTGGAGCTCAGATTTATACCTAATTAAGGGTTTCAGGGCCCCTAGGCCGCTTTCAATATATATATATATATATATATATATATATTATTATTATTATTATTATTATTATTCAGGGTTTCACTATAACTAAATAGAAGTGTTTAAATTTCTAGGTGGGGTTTGTTTAAATTTCTGGGTCGGTAGGTAGGCCCTTGGTTCCAGATTTTGAACCAGGGCTCTGATACCATGTGTAAGAACCAAATTTAATTAAATCTTTAATAAGATTCATAAAATTTAAACAAATAAGATTACTTTGACGCATAAACAATAAGTAATTTCTTTCATTCAGCATATAAACAGCAAAAATTTAAACTTACGAACAACATGCTAATAATTTACATAATCATCACATAACTCAGCAAATTCATAAATAAAAATACCTATGCCTGATGCTAAATTCCCACTTATCTGGTTATCCTCCCTGTTGCTCTCCAATCTCTACTTGATGCTCTGACCAAACCTTGCCCAAAACCGACTAACCACCCAGCCAGCTAGGAGCAGCCTTTTCGGCTCCCTAGCTCTAGGATTCCGTGAGGATTCTTGGCCCCCGAGCCCAAAACTCCTAGCAACCTGGTGCCCCTGCAATAGTTCACCCAATCTCCAAAAACCAAAACTCCAAAACCAGAAAATATCCAACAGCAGAAAAACAGTCCTCTCCTCCCAATTTTTCATAATGCCCTTCCCGCAAGCCTCTGCCCAGTCATATCTTCCCCCATTCACCGACTCCCTACCCTCCATTAATGCCACCCACCTTATCCCTCCATTTATTACCCTATCCTTCCCTTTATTACCTTATCCCTCCACTTAATGCTTCGTTTCCCCCCCACATACGTAAAGTCTTATCATAAAATAAAATAAAATAAAGTTATTGAGCCATTTAATTCATTACCCAAATCATTGAATGTGTTAAGTAATCAATTAATTAATTAATCAACATTTATTAAACAATAAATAAATAAATAATATTATTAATAATTAATCATTACTTAACTAATACACATTAAGACAGATAATTAATTAATTAACTATACTTAATAAACCCTATGCAACTATTTAACTAGGGTTGTTACAACAATGGTGACTTGGCAATGAGACATAAGAGTTGGACGAATATAGTGAAATGATGCAGGAGGCATTAAAGCACTCTCCATGATGACTGGAAGAGTAACCAACTGGAGGAGTATCTCTAACTCATATTACTGGGACGACTCCTAAGAAAGATAAAAACCAACTATATGATGAGGACTCAAACAGGTACCATGTTCAAGGGCAACTTGACTGACGTTGTCATTTTGAGAATAGACCAATGGTGAAAAAAAACCCACTCTTTTTTTTATTTTTTTGTATTTCTTGCCTCCTTCAGGGTTTAACGATCACAAAAGAGGAATAAAAGTATGTTCGGTCTCCTTCATGGTTTAACAAGCATGAAATGATGACGCAAGTATGCTCGGTATGTTCCTTTTTCATGTCCTTTCACGAGTCCAAAAAAGAGATAAAAGTATACTCGACAGTAATTTTTTTGTGTCATTTTACGAGTCTGAAAAAGAGATACAAGTATACTTGGCTAGAGAGAACGAGCGGCTTAATAGCATGCTCCTATGTTCCAAGTGCATGGAACTCACCTAAGAAAGATGAATGCAAATGGTAATGGCAAGTGAGATCCACTCTTAGTAGTTGTTCTCTCCATGGGTGGATGGATGCAAAACAAAGGCCAAATAATGCAAGAGGTGGATGGTCAAGGGTACTACAATAGAAGTAAGTGGGATCTGGGAAAACATCAGTGCAGTGACGAGGCATGACGCAAGCATCAAATGCATAGGAAACCACTAAGCAATAATAATAATAAAATCGGGAATCCCCACTAGATGTGGCCAGAATATAGATGAAGAGAGAAGAATGAGGCTCAACTTCAAGTCGTGGTGGGGATAAAGGAGGGCTCCCAGGCCTACGGGAAAACATAGCATGGGCACTGAATGGAAATTGGGTGCTAACTATGGTGCCCATGAAGGGTAGGCATATCGAACAAGTTACAACATGTAAAAGGAGTGGCTAAGGTCGCAACCAGTCGAGATTAAACCTAAGGCAATGTAATGACATAATGGACAGTTAATAATGCCAGATGGGAAATGCAGGGAAAAACATATCCATATATGCTCGTTTGGAAAACACGTGCCTCAATTTCAGTGGAAGTCACCATCTTTGTAAAAAAAAGTCGCCATGATCCTGTCAACACATGTAAACTAGATTTTGAGGTCAAAATGCATAGTGAAATCTCAAAAAGAAAATATTTTTGGATTTTTAGGATATGATATATGCCAAACAAAAGCACTCACACCACACACCTATGTACAAGGAACTACGTATATTGATGCTTTACACCAAGTAGATCCCATGGCTAGGCTCCCACCAAGGATCCTTTCTCTCACCAATGAACTCATGGGCCAATTTCAACATCATATGGCACACCATGCCAGGGATTGTGAGTGGTTTCATGAGCTACGACAACTCCTTAATGGGACCCATCAAGACATGAAGGAGGTACAAAATGAAAATATTCGATTGAAAGGGAAGGAGAGAACTCAGTGGCAAGTTCTGAAAAATATATCCGAGGCAGAAAAGGGGTAAGACTAGGAGGTCTACTAGGTGCCCCAACAAATGCCCCCAATCACATATCAAGACTCATTATGCTAACTCTCATGGGTTCCAAATCAAGGAGGATGGATTCTCGATGAGGCTCATCTTCCTTAGGTTGATCTATGGAATCCATGATATCTAGGATGGCCTCTCCTAAAGGCAACTCGGTATCGAGGAAATCATGTGAAATAAGAGAGTCAACAACCCGTATGGGAAGAGTAGGTTGATCACACTCCATATGAGGATGGAGGTGTTTACCAGTATCAGCTGATGCTAATGGGATTGTCGGATCGACAATATCGACTGCAATGAGCGACATGGGTGCTCCAAATGATTCAACATCCTTGGAACAAGGTACCACCAAAGGATTGGAAAACCCGAGGGATCCACTGGTAAATGATGAAATCATGTTGATAGGAGCAATAGTTGCAGTAGGAGATGGTGGGGGAAGGGGAAAAATTCCCATCGACGAAGGATCTTTGAACATCCCCGCACCAACATGCATATAATACTATTGAGTATCACCAACAAAGGGTACATTTGACCCTGCATTGGATCCAGGTTCTGGGGTGTAGAACGCAAGTTGATCGATTGTCATTATCTTCCCTCGATGAGGGAAGCATAAGACCCTAAAGACCAGTGAGACAATTGTAGTCATCTCATAGAACCAAGTACGCCCGAGCAGAAAATTGTACTCAAGAGGTGCATTGATGACTTCTACAGCAACAAAGATAGTCTTTCCACCTAACTTGATGGGTAAGCTAGTGATTATTCCATGAGGCTGGAACATGTGTCCATAAAATTCTTTCAACAATGTTGCATACGTGTCAAGCTTAGGAGAGCCGAGGGCCTTCCAACAAGAAATATACATTATGCAAGTCGAGGCTCCTTCATCCACCACCATTTGGTAGATGTTTTTCCCCATCGATTGCACTATGATCTGGAAGGTGACATGATGAGAGAGGTTGTGAGTAGCCTGAGAAGAATCAAAGGTTATCAAACTTGACTCTAAGGGATCAACCTCGCCTATGGAAAACAACAAGGCTTTATGTTGCGCTAGGCAATTTTGGAGGACTTCAAGTGCATACATGGCACATGGTGCATGGGCCAAGTCCTCCACAATATTATAGTTGTGGGGGGCTTGTGTGTTGGGATTATGCATCATGTGTCGAAGAACACCCTTCATGGGGTGAAGCGGTGCATCAAAATATGGCTTCTCAATATGAAGCGGGCCACTAGGCTGGCAAGAAGATGTTGCTTCTAGCACAACATGGGAAGGCTTGGAAATGTCATAGTTTTTTGCCCAAGTCTGCAAATTAACCATTTGGTCACACATAAAAATGGAAAAATTTGAGGAAGACCCATCATGATGAGGGGTACCTGCCATGCTCCCTTCTGGAGGGGCAATATTTGTTGCAACCATATGTTGAGGTTGAGGAGGGAAAGGATGAGTTAAGACAACAGGTTGTTGCGGGGGCTTTTGTTGTGCAAAATAACAATGGATCTCATCCTTCCAGGGACACTAATGAGTAGGGTGGTCCTCCCCACAAATCGTGTAGGGAAACTGACTCTTCCTCTTTTCTTTTCTCCTGGGTGTTCTGGGTCAGAGCAGTCCCTTTCTCAGTGTTGGAATTATTTTTCTTGTTCCTTTTATTCTTTCCTCCAGGTTATTGAGGATTCTTTGGTTGTGTGGACTACACTGAATTCACCTCGAAGGTTTGAGTAGGGACCACAAAAATTTGAGCACTAGTGCCAGAAGCTTACTTAAGAGACATATGATCCATTTGATCAGCTAACTAGTTTACAAAGGCATGGAATAAAGAACCAACCACACCATCAGCATGGGGTCTTGGTGTTAGCTTCCTTGGATCTTTCAATGGCCTAGGAGCATTTGGGATGATGTCATAAAGTGTACCCGACTGAGAGTAAATCAAGTCTAAGTGTTGGGCACACCAAATGGCATGCTCCTTGATCGTCACCTCGTCCAGGGTGTGCTAACCCAAGGAAAGTTGAAACCTCCTGACATACTACTGCCCCCATCCTGATTAGGGACAACCCCAAAACCACTAGAAATATTCCACTCAAAAGGTACACCCATGCCTAATGATGCCATGCCACTCATAGAATTGGCGGAGGTGGAAGGATTTCCACCTCCCATGTTGAAACCAAGGCTCGGACCCCTATCAAAAAAGGATCCATAAGTGGGAATTGAAATGGATGGGATGGGCATAGAAATGGTAGGTATATTAATCGATGGAAAGGATGACACGACCAACGTCCCCCAGATCGAGGGGCCTGTAGAAAAATGCATGGACGGTGTAGGTCCAATGGTGCTAGGAGATGGTAATGTGGACATCATGGGAATGCCCCCTAAGGGAATTTCCCCCGATCCCACTTCAAGATGGGCTTGACGGCTCAACCACACTAGACAAAACACTCGGTCTTGAGATGGTGGGAGGCTCACTAAAAATTTCCCTTGCCTGGATAAGTAGAGGTGTGTCTAGCTTAGTCAAAGGAGGGTTAAAGTTTGGTGGAGTACCTTCATCGACCACTTCCACTTCGATCAAACCAGTCTCATCAAACCAAAGATAAGATCCTTTGATTTCTTTGTCACTTGTATTGTGTCGCTTTAGAGGCAGTTGTACCTCCGTGATTATCTCAAGTCCTCGTAGTCGACAGGACATACGCATTGATTCAGCCATGGTGAATGTAATATGTTTAAATCCAAACACAATTCAACCTAAGTCCAACCTAGACTCGGAATTAAAAAGCACAACCCTAATCAATCTAAGACAACAACAAGCAAACCAATTGGCTTAGGGACATTTTGAAAACCAAGCCTATGGGAGAGATGAAGTCCCCATAGGATTGGCTAGCGAAGGTATGAGGAGCAATTATGATGATATACACGAAACAACCTTGACCGATCCAAGCACCCTTTATTAAGGCGGGCACCCTCTGGGGGAACTGAAACCGTGAATGAACATCTACCCCAGGTACTACATGCACGTCCCACCTGCACTCACCTCTGTGGCTACCTATAAAAGGTCATTAAGGCTACCACCTCACAATCAATGATTGGGTGAAAAATTGTAGGTCCAACTGCATGTAAGGGTAGGGTAACTAAGCCCGAAGCTTTGAAGGTGTGGCACCAACGAAACCCTCGTAAACGTAGCAATCGAAGCAATACCACAAATACTAAAACAAGCAGAGAGGTGTAATCTCCCTACTTGCCCCAATGCGACCTCGTGCTTAACTCCCATGTTAGAGGAGGCTCCCAACACACTAGTTACAAGAATGGATTTATCACTCTTTAATTACTCCTAAGTTTCATTTTATGGCCTTGTAAAGTTTACTCTCCAATCCTATTCCAAGGCCCTGAACCTATCTAATGTTGGTTCACTTTGAAAGAAAAGTGTCTAATGAATTTTAGATTAGGTGTTTTCTTTTTATGATTGTTGCTTAAGTCCAAGGGAAGCAGATGAAACTTTTGGTGATGTTATGACTCTTGAACCAACTAAGCAAATGCAAATATGGTAATGCAAATTTTTCGATTCAATGAAATCTAGCTACGGGAGGGAAATATAATTTTTCCTTTTTCATTGCAACTTTTGTAAATGAAAACTCACACACCAAGAAACCAATAAGCAATTCAGATATGAAACTTTTTCAAGAATTGGAAACGAAACAATGAAGATCCAATGCACTCTTTTCACTAATGCTTCAAAAGCAGTCGAGCATGCAACATTTTTTTGTCTTTTTGTTATTTTTCCAATTGTAATATAACAAGATTTATGATCTAAGAAAGAACACAAATGCAAAAAGGAAAACCAACAACAATAGCAAGCAAAGGGGTTGTAGGAAATTGGAAATGATGCTAGATCAACCCACTCCAGTGTCTCTACCAAGATCACACCCAAAAACTCTCCTAGGAGGATGGATCTAGCAATGGATAACATTTACACAAGGACAAACCAAAGCAAGTAGTATCAAACACTACTAGATCTCTTCAGACCTATTGGGTTCTCTACCCAACTTCACTTAATCTCTGAGATAGAAAATAAACCTATCCCAGAATTGCAAACAAGCCACACACATGCACTCAAAACACCTCTTAAAAGCAAAACATGTGACAAAATAACTCAAACAGAGATAAGATCAGTATCAGAACAAACCACTCAAAGACTTGATGGATTAGAAGGAACAACCTAATCTCAAAGGCCTGGGTATTTCTGCAACTTTGCAGTTTTTACAAATCGTCGTGGGACATAGGCTAGTCAACCAACGATGATCATCGTGTGACTATTGTTCTTCAACCCATGATGATGCATAAAAATTATGTTTTTAAGGAAAGATGGATTTGTTCCAGATCAGTCAAATATATCTCAGATCTAATAGATCTAGACTCTTGAGGAGTTTATGGAAGAAAAACAAAAGTAAATTACAAACAAGCAGATGAAAGGATTGGCAAAGAGACTCAAACTAGAGAATATTCTCCCTAGTGGAGTCGTCAGTTCTGTTATGGGGCAAAATCTCATAGGGATCTCATTGAATAAACAACAAGATCTCCCTAAGATCTACCTATTGATTCTAGACAGAAAAGGGTATACTTCTATGGTTTCCTAGAGTCAAGCGAGTGGACTCACAATCAACCTAAGGATTGGTAGAGATAACATACCCTAATCTATAGGCTATCATGGCTGATGTAGATCTGAAGTTCCAGCTCCAGCCTCCACAATCTGCTTCATGCACACTAAAGACAAAAAATTATCTTCTATCTCTCTACTTGGTGTTAGAATCCTAGATCTACTTGTCTCTAATATGATATATGATGAAATGAACTAGAACCAAACATTTTCAAATGAGATACAAACATATTAGGGGAAAACCAATGATCCATTATATTATCATAAGGAAATTAAATCAAATTCTCATACCTTTGGATGCAGATGCAAATCTCCCTTGACTCCTTGCTCCTTCCTCCTCCTCCTCGGCTTCTTGATCAGGCTAGGAACTCTGATTTATGTCTATGATATATAGGAAAAACTCCTCTACAAATGGACAACATAACAATACTCTTGATTCCTCCTTCATTGCTCGAGAATTGCCTTTGTTATATAGATCCTTGGAGGAGGCTTGGGAGAGCTTCTAGATCTTCTAGAGACCACTAGAGACTTGAATGTTGTGAGTTCCTAGGCTCATGCCATGAAGATACAACTCATCCCTTGCCTATCTCTTCGTAACTCCATGAATCTAGAAGGTTTACAGATCACCACTTGTTGCACTATTGCTAATGTGTGATGATCATCGTATGTTGTACCCTAGTAGACCCACGATGACCTCCAAAAAAGACTCAAATCTCAAGAAAAACATGCATTATGGCTTTCATATTCTTGTGGATTCCCTTTTGTCCCGTAGGGTGGAAATTAAGGCTATAACAAGAATGAAAGTAGATTCAGGAGATAGGGAAAAAAGGAAACAACAAGAACAAGTGGGAACATCTGGATTAAATAAAAATGCTCAAGATAATAAAATTGAGAAAATTTCTAGAATGATTAAAGATTTGTCAAATAATATCGCAAGAATAGAAGTAGAAAGAAGAAGACGTGGCAAGGGAAATGGCAATAGAAACCCTAATCAATTTAGAAGACCTTTTAATCCTCAAATTCTTCCAAGGGACAAAAGAAATGTTGATCAATCAATTCAACCTTCAGTAAGGAATGATAATATGTTAGATGATTATGTTGAAGAAGAATTTGAAGAACCTGAGGAAGAAGTAAACTTAATTCAAGATGATACATCTTTTGTGCATTTAACTCAGGATTATTATGAAAAATCTCTAAGTTTTAATCAATATTTTGATGAAGAAATTAGTAATGAAAATGAATTATCCTCATCTCAATATAGATTATTCTCAGATGCTTAACAAGCAAAACTTCATAAGAAGTATGATCTTAGACCATTTCCAAATGGAGATGAATCTAATAATCAGGGTCAATAAGATAAATCTCGTAAGAAATAGAGAGGAAAAGAAACATAAAATTAATCAACAAGTGATTAAAAAAATTGATGTTGAGCATAAGGAATCAGAAAAATCTAATAATCCTTTTAATATTGAATATGAATTGAGTAAAATTAATATTCTTGTTCCTTTAACTGAACTTGCTAAGAACCCCACATATCAAAAACAAATTCTTAAAATGGTTGATTGTTCAAGTTCAGTAATTCAACATGATACACTTAATTTGCATGATGAGCATCCTTTTGTTGTGTTTCGACCACACATTTAAGAAAGAGGAGATACAATGGCACCTTTTTATATCTCTTTAATTGTTCATGATAATCTATTGCATAATTTCGTGCTTGATTCAGGTGCTTCACACAATTTAATGCCTAACATAATCATGGAAAAACTTGGATTGAAAATAACAACACATTATCATGATTTGTGTTCTTTTGATTCCAGAAAGGTAAAATGTTTAGGAATGATTAAAGATTTAGTTGTAAATTTAGCTCAAATTCTTGTTAAAAGCGTTATGATGGATGCAGTTGTGGTCGGTGTACCTGCAAATTATAGTATTCTTTTGTCTAGGTCATGGGGAGTCAAATTGGGTGGAACATTGGAGTTGGACATAACCTATGCTACTATCCCATTTTTTGGAGGTGAATATAGAAGGTTGTATAGGGAAACTAAGTTGGCTTATACAGTTAGGGATCCAAAAGATCCAAACAATTACCCTATATATTCATTAGATCAAGATCTGGGATGTTGTATTTTATCTATAAATAATGAATCTGAAACTACTATAGAAGAAGTAGATTCATCTCTTTGTAAAGATATTTTTTGTTTTTGAAGAAGGTATGTGGAAAATGTATTTTGATGGAGCTTCATCCTGGGAATGATCAGGAGCTGGTGTTCTTTTTATTTCACCATCTGGGAAGTTGATTCCATTATATTTTAGGTTAACATTTGGCACTACAAATAATGTTTCTGAATATGAAGCTTTATTTTTAGGTCTAGAGACAACTAGAAAAATGAAAATTGTAAATATTGTAGTTATTGGAGATGCAGAATTGATTGTTCAATAAATCAGAAAAGTGTATCAAGCAAAACATCCAAGGATGAGGGAATATAGAAATTTAATATGGGATTTAATTGAAAACTTGTTTTTATCATTTAATATTCATGCAATTCCTAGACATTTAAATCAACAAGTTGATTTATTGACAGTAACAACAAGTACTTTCAAGCCTCCAATTATTCCCAAATTAAAATATGAAGTAGAGATGAGGTATCAACCTTCTATCCCATATAATGTCAAACACTGGCTAGTGTTTGAAGATGATCAACAAATTAAAAAATTCTTGGAAATGGTAGAATAATTTTATGCTACTCATATAGATCAGGATAATGAAAATGATAATGAACAATTAAAAGAAGAATCTCATCCAAATGTTGAATTGCAAAATATGATTGCTAATCACAAAAACATGTTATTAATAAACAATCATATTCCCAAAGGATTAATACCATTAGAAAAAATATTTGATGAGAATGATGTTGTTTTTAAACCTTTTGTACATCCTCAGATTAAAGAAGTGGAAGATTGCAATATTGGAATTGATCAACAACCAAGGTACATTAAGCTTTCAAAACGTTTACCAGTTGATTAGAAAAAGAGGTATGTTGTTCTATTCAAAGAATGTATTTAGGTTTTTGAAGGGAAATATGATGACTTAAAGACTTATGATACCAGTGTTATTCAACATAGAATTCCACTTAAAGCTGGGTCAAAACCTTTTAAACATAAATTAAGAAAGGTAAATCCCACTCTTCTTCGAGTGATTGAAAATGAATCAAAAAAATTATTAGATGTTAAGATAATAATTCCTCTCAGATATTCAGCTTGGGTAGCAAAATTAGTTCATGCCAGGAAGAAAAATGGTGAAATCAGGTTGTGTGTTTATTTTAGAAATTCAAATAAGTCTTCATTAAAGTATAATTTTCCTTTCCCTAAGATGGATTATATTTTGCAGAGTAGTTGGAAGCAATAGAATTTCTATGATTGATGATTTTTTCTCGTTACAACCATATTGTTATGCATAAAAATGATAGAGAATCGACTACATTTACTACACCTTGGGAAACATTCATGTATGATAAAATGCCATTTGGTTTGATGAATGTAGGTGCAACCTTTCAAAGGGCTATGGATATAGATTTTGTTGGTGAAAGAGATAAATTTGTTTTTATTTATTTTGATGATTTGACTATTTTTTCAAATTCAGATGAAAATCATTTAAAAACATTTATACAAAGATTTATGAAATGTAAGAAATATGTTTTATCTTTAAATCCTAAGAAATCTCATTTTGCAATGCTCGAAGGTAAACTATTAGGACATATCATTTCCAAGGAAGATGTCCAAATTGATCATCATAGAGTTGAAGCAATCAAAATTGTTGGATTGCCCAAAAATAAGAAAGAGATACAATCATTCTCGGGTAAGATAACTTTTTTGAGAAGGTTTGTTTCTAACTTTGCTAAAATTGTGAAAGATTTGACATATATGTTGAAGAAAGATAATGATGTCAAGTGGTCTTAAAAAGCTAGACATTCATTTGAACAGATAAATAAAGCTTTGGGTGAAGCATCGGTTTTGGTAAGTCCAAATTATTCCAAAGATTTTCTTATTTTCTCCTTCGCATAAAAAAAATACTATTGTTGCGGTTCTTTTACAAAAGAATGATGAACATTATGAACCACCAATCGCCTTTAGTAAGAGCTTAAGATATTTAGAACTTAAATATAATATTCTTGAGAAATGGGCCTATGCATTAGTTAAGGCTCTAAAATCCTTTAGAGCTTATATCTTACATTCAGAAATAATTGCATATGTGCCAAATAATATATTAAAAGTTATTATGAATCAACCAAACAATGATGGAAGAAGGGGTAAGTGGATAGCAAAGATTCAAGAATATGATCTTGAAATAAAACCCACAACACTAGTTCAAGGTAAGGTTTGGAAAAATTGTTGGTAGTGAACTACAGAGTTCTTGGAATAAATTTTGTTTCATAGACAACATAAGTTCCTATACCAGATTTGGAGGAAACAAATTTACAGTGACCTCTTAAAAAGGTACATGAAAAAATGTCTTCATCTATTTGGTATAAGGATATTGTTTCATATTCACAAACTTTGGAATGCCCATCTTATTTAAATCAAGCAGAAGCTAGATCTCTTAAATTGCAAGTCACTAAATATTGCATTATTGACAATAAACTTTATTGGAAAGATTCTTTGGGTATTCTATTAAATTGTATTGTTGAAGAGGAAACTGAGGGAATTATTGATGAATTTCATATAGGTATATGTGGAGGCCATCAAGCAAAAGCTACAACATACAAAATTTTAAGAGAAAATTACTATTGGCCAAAGTTATTTTCATAAGTAAATATAAAGGTTCTATCATGTAAAGAATGTCAAATCTTTGTTGGTAAACAAAAATTACCTTATTGTACTGCCTCGAGTTCCCTTTGACTGCTATATTAATTTGGTTTGACTTCAAAAAATTTGTAAAGAACCTAATGTATAACATAAGAAACTTAATGTCCATTGGATGTAGCTTGGGTGGTTGGGAGGAATGATTGTTACCTTCCCCACCCAGGTTCAATTCCTTGTAAGTGACATGTTATTCCCTTAAATGGGATATTCCGAAATACCTGCCCTCCCTATGTTATTCCCTTGTACTTGTCGAAAGAATCTTGTAATCATAACGTTGATTTACTGGAAAGAACTATCCATAGGGTTCATTAAATACAAATTAACCTATGGCAAGGCCGAAACAGTGTCTTAATTACAACATGGACTTGTGACACCAATCTCAAACCAGTTTCAATGACGTTGGTTTTGTTTGGATCGTTAAGTACACACTTCTAATTCCTACTAAATTATTTGTCCGAGAAATTTAAACTCTAACTATTTTAACTATTTCTATTACAAGATGAGGCCCCTCGAAAACACCCATCTCACTCCAACGCAGAAGTTTCTCTTCCATAAATCTCAACAATTCTACGTTCTATAATGGTTGAACCTTTTTGTGGGAATATGCCTTAGTCCTACTACAAATTTTCGATAGGAGAGATTTTTAGTGTTTTTCACAATTTGT
>JASDQU011100421.1:19119-42358 GCA_032191745.1 Picea mariana | reverse complement strand
ACAAGAAGAAGAAGAGGACATGTCCCATGTTTTGTATGCCAGTGCAGTTGACAGTTTTATGTATGCAATGGTCTGTACTAGACTGGACATTGCAGATTGCAGTGGGAGTTTTGAGCAGGTATATGTCAAAACTAGGGGAGCATTGGACAACAATAAAGATGGTCTTCAGGTATTTATGTGGCACTATCAATTATGGATTGTGCTTCCAAGGAAGACCAGAATTAGACAGAGTGGTGAACATACATGGCTTTGTTGATGCAGTCTGGGCTAGAGATATGGATCACAGAAGATCTACAAGTGGGTATGTGTTTAACCTATTTGGAGGAGCAATCAGTTGGATGACCAAAATATAGGCTGTAGTGGCACTCTCAACTATAGAAGTTGAATACATGGCAACCACTCATGCAAGAAAGGAAGCAACATGGTTATAGAGATTGTGTTCAGGTATTGGGTTGGTACAAAAAGCAGTGAGATTAGATTGTGACAGTCAGAGTGCAATCTTCTTGGCAAAGAACCCAGCTTATCATTCGAAGNAGAAGGTGTTGCTGGAAAAGGTTGACACTTTGAAGAATGTTGCAGATTCATTGAAAAAGCCTGTGAACACAGAAAATTTCTCTTGGTGTAGAGTAACAATGGGCATCACTGCCCTGGATTGTTGATTATATAATCATGTGGACCCCTGGATGCAAAGAAAACAACAAGTGGGAGAATGTTAGGTATGTATTATATTCTTTGCATGTGTGTGTGTGGGCACGTCAGATTCGACAACTACGTCTGACGATCCCTCTAGTAGTGCTTTTTGGGCATTTTTGCTATTTTAGCGGATTTTTCTATTTTTAGCAGTTTTCTAAATTAATCCTGGATTAAGGGATTAGGGTTTTTGTATCTACAAAATACCTAAACACATTCTATATATTGTATGGCGAATGGTGAAATTAATACAATGAAGCGTTGAAAGGTTTTCTTCCAGTTAAGGTTTTCTAGTATAAATCTTTGTGTATTATGTGTATGAGCCATTGATTAATTTTTGTTTTTCTTAAGAATTATATGCATTGCTTTACTTCACAGGTTTAAAACTTACACCATGGTTGGTCAATCAACTGCTTCATTAGGAAGTCATTCTTCCTGGTTCAAGCAGAACAAACAGTTTGAAACTCGACAGGATTAATCAACCCTTAACCTATCTATCTCCATTGTGCCTTGTTCTTGTCGATAATGGAAAAGTTTAGAAGGAAGCATTAAATGGAGCAGTTGGTGCAGGTAGGCATCTATGTTGGAAGATATATTGGATTAGGAAACATTTCAAACATTCTCCATTTTCAAACTTGCCCAGCAGGGACTACGCTGCCATGCAACACTTGTTTTCATTTGAAACCTCTTTAATAACCTTAGTAAATGTGTCATAAGGGTTTATAACATAAAAAAATAATCATGTGGTGAAAATTTCATTTAAGAGATAAGGTCAAGTTCTAGTGTGGGTGAGCCTAAAATATTTGTAGAATCATTGTGACAAGGAGTCTTGAAATGTATGTATGTGAAAAGGAGTCTTGAAATGAAAGTCATTAGAGGAGAGTATTAATCTCAAGAAGAGTAAAAATGAGTGCTAGTTAAAGTTAAAGTGAGAGTTTATTTGCTAAGATAGGAAAAATTTGTGTCCAAATCAAATGTCAAGTGATGTAAAATCATGACAAGTAGTGCATCAATTAAGTTTGACAATCCATTTTCATAGGTTGTCTTATTAGATCTTGATCAACTCCAACAAAAGAAACATATCCATAAAGAATATTGAAGGGAAAAACAAGATGCAAGAAGTAGTGTAAAATAATAAAAGATAGACTCGTGATGTAGAAGACAAAGGGTGATAGAAGAATAAAAAAATGAATGGTGAAAGACAAGGAATAAAGAATATCATTGGAAGAGGTAAAGAGCAAAGAAGACTCCAGATGAAGATATGGTATGCTTAATGATGAGATGCAAATGGGCATATGTAAGGGGCTTGTAATTTGTTGGGAATTTAGTAAAGAATGTGGAATGTTTGTTGTACCTGATATGAAATGTTGTAGTGATGCCTAAGTATTGTAGGGAGTGCATGATCGATAGTACCCGACACCCCAGAGGTTTTTTAGTCCAAACTTGTAAAGCTTAGCCATAGGCAAGCTATATTCCCCAGGTGTTTAGTAAGCCTTGTTGAGTTAGGCCTACATGGATTAGTGTGATCATGTAGTGTGTATCCCTCTTATGCATAAAGAGTAGATATAGCATCAAGTTGTGGAATTGACCACTAGGTAGGTATGAGGGTGGCAGGTGTACTCATATCTAAGTTTAATGGTGATCGAAAAATTTGGATCTTCGATTAAGGGGGGGAATGTGAGATGGAGTAATCTGAGAGTGTGATTTAGTTGGGACCAAGTAATGATTAAAGGGTAGTCTAATGTGTTGATGAACAATGCAGCTGAAAAAGATTCCTAGATAACTAGTGAGTACATCAGTTGGCACCCATGTATCTCGGTAGATGGAATTATTTTTATATGGACATCAATGATCATGTGTTTGCAGGTACAAAAGAAGAAGAAGCAGAAAGTTTGAGGATGAAGCTCATAGTAAAGAAATCCCAAGTGAGTGTATGCATTATAAATCAGTTTTCCCATCTGTGTACAAGGCTCGTGGTTAGCCAAAGCCATCTATGTACAAGGTTCATGGTCATCCAAAACCATCAGTATGCGAGGTTCGTGGTTAGCCAAAACCATTTGTGTGCGAGGTTTGTGATTAGCCAAAACCATCTATGTGCAAGGTTCATGGTTAGTCGAAACCACTTGTAAGCAGAGTTTGTGGTTATCTAGAAACCACTTGGTGTAATGGTTAGTGGTCATCCGAAACCACTTGAACATTGTAATGGTTAGGGGTGAGCCACAAAATGCCAATGAGATTTATGATGAGGGGAAGTAAGTAAAACGAAGCAAAACACTGAAGGAAGCCCGACCATATAAAGATAGAAGTTGAAGATGGTAACATGATTCTGATAAAGACCTGAACAGATACAGATTAAGACATGTATTCATTAAGAGGAAGTGTTGGAATACATAACTCATACATGTGGCATAATGACCTCTTGAGCAAGTAAACTAGAGTTGATGACCTACTTGAGTAAGTAAGAGACAAGTTAATCAAAGTAGTTGATGGAGATAAGGATGTAATAAATAAGGTTGACTAAAGTGAGGAGAAGTGTCTAGAAGAGACAATCTCAACCCTTTATCTATGCTCATGATCAATGGTCCAAATTCATCTAAATGTGTATAAATAGAGGCTATGTCTAATGCCAAATATCAAGTTGTGTGTGTATTCATTTGTCTCTCTTGTATTGTGTCTTGTGTGAGGTTTATGAGTGTTTTCTGTTTTGGGAAACATTGCAAACGGAGGGTTTGTGTCGACGTCCACAAGATCTATGCTCTTCGACTATCGTTGCATCATATGTTGGTGTAGGCCGACTGCATTAATGCCCTTATAAATCTGCACCATCCTCTCCTCAATCGATTGTCTGAGATTGGATTTATAAGGATTGGAGCCAACACAAATGTTAGTTGATAAGGATTGGAGCCAACACAAATGTTAGCCAACTAATCATGAACATTAGTCGCTTGCTTAGAACGTAACTATATGTCTGTCGTCTATACTTCTTATGAAAATCAGCGAGAGACCTAGTAGCATTATCTGAAAAGAACACCCGGAAGAACTCCTCCTCATCAATCGTGAATTTGGATCTGATAACCATCTATAACCATATTGTATTCTTCAGATAATGGTGGAGCCTCTTCATCTTCAACTAATCATGACGTGTACGCACATTGAACATTTCTCCTCAACTGCGGACTTTGAACTTTCTAACGTCGATTCTTCAGTTAGATGCCAGACTGCATCTTGATTGGTAGCATGGTTATCAAGTTCTTTTGATACGTTCCATCCGAGGGACATTAATATGTATGCAAGCAGAAGTGATGTTCACTCTATTCCTGTCAATTCTTTGTGCAAACGTATTCCTATGCTCTAGATATCAATGGCGGGAGTGTACTTGATAAAGAAAGAACTGCAAATCCCGAGGTCTCGATACCACCATGACACAGAACTAGATACTTTGCTATCAGTATCAACATACTTTGCTATCAGTATCAACAGTTGCATTTTTTAGAAACTGTTGGCCATAACTTTCAACGCTTCCATCATATAAATAATTCGTCGTTGGTCATTATTCTTCCTTTAGTCCATACCCAACTTATCAACGACTGTGATTGATTCTGGACAAAATGTGCTCGGGCTATATTCCTACTCTTTGATTTTGAAAGATCAAAGGGTTGAGGATTCTCTTAATCGACAATGAAGAGCATTTTCAGACTTAAATGTGATTGAGTTTTAATTTCATAGTATGCATCCGAAAGATCCATTCCGACAAACACAAGAAAAAGTCGTTAAATACTTATGTAAATATTTTGCAATCATAAGAAGTTGCTTAGGTCTTACTAAGATGGATTTTATTAAACATATGCAGTATCCTATTAACTTCCTATATTTTGTATTTATACTTTCAAATGTTTTTCTTTACAATAATAATAATAATGATGTATACTTAATAAGATATTTTAATTTGTATTTAATAAGATATTTTAATTTGTATTTATACTTTCAAATGTTTTTCTTTACAATAATAATAATAATAATAATAATGTATACTTAATAAGATATTTTAATTATATTAAAACGACCATTTCAATCTATACTCACCATGTTACTAGTATTAGTTAATATAATAAGATATCCTTAATTGCTCAATAAAGAAACCTATGATATAAAATTTGAATATAATCTTTGATAAGCTCAAGTTATAAAGTTTCATAATATTTTAATTTGACTTAATACTAGGTTAGGCCCATTAAGGTAGGGTTCATTGCTATAGGAAAGAGAAGAGATGGGGTTTGCTATGAAAACAAATAGATTTGACTTATAGAATAAGAATAATCTTTATAAGGACTATGGTTTAAAGTCACTTCAAATAAGTTATAATTTGAGCAATAGGTTCATTTAAAGATCCATTTTGGGCATCTTGATTATGAGCAAAGGAAAACCAAATGACTATTTGATGGATTGTTTCTAATAGCAAAGGATTGATTTGACCTGAGGATTTCATTAAGGTGAGTGGAATGGAAGCCAAATGGAAAGGGTTAGCAAAGTTCGAAAAAATTTGAGGGACATTTTTAGCTACAACACCACCCATTTGGATGGAAATCATGGAATTATCCAATAAGTACTCCTCGATATTGAGCTTAATACCATGGCACTTTTTAGAACAATTTATGGCACATCCATTTGCAATCATTACTTGAAACTTTGGTGCTAGAAATACAAAGAAATTGAGATCCTTTGATAATTTGTGCTTGATGAAGTTATCTGTACTACCTGAATCAATCAACACTGTTACATTTGTATTTTTGATGTATTCTTTTACCTTGAGGGTTTTTGGAGTACTGATGTCGATCAATGCATGACAAGATATCGTTGGAGTAATATCTTCTAGATCTAGATCTTGTGATTTTTCCAATTCTTGATATTCTTCCTCTTCATAGTCTATGTAGAATAATTTTTAATCACCACACTTATGCCCCTTATTGTACTTGTTGTCACAATTGGAACATAGTCCCTTTCTTCTTCTTTCATCCATTTGTTGAGGTGTCAACCTTGTCGATTGAGTGGGGTTAGGAGAGGGAACATGGTGCTTTCTATAACTGTTAGTGGCCACCCTTCTAGTAGCCATATTTTTGTTTTCCACTTTCCTTTCCATATTGAAATCTTGCTCTAGGGATTTAGGTTTAAAGATATGCACTTCGTGTTGAATTTTCTCCTTGAAATTATCCATAAAGAGATCTACAAATTATCCTCAAGAATGTTCTTTATCTTGAGACTCATCTTTTGGAATTGTTGAATGTGTTTTGTAACTATGTTTTTTTTCCAAAGACTCATCAATCGAGTAAATAATGTATTGTTCTTAATAATCTTATAATGTGATATCGATTCATCCGTAAAAATGGACCAAGAGATGATATAATTATTTTTTCTTTCACAAATCCATGGGTACCAAACAAATTGATCATTTTCTAAAAACAAAGATTCAATAGGTACTTTTGTAAGCTTGACACTTAATATAGATCAAAGTATTGCTCCATCTGGAATATCCACGTTATAGGATCTTTACCATCAAAATTCCTCATATCGATCTTTAGAATGAAGTAGTTAATTGGTGCTCACTTGAAGCCTTGATAATGTGGATCTTGAAGTGATGAATACTTTTGAAATTTAGTATTGGTGCTCTCTAATTGTGATAAAATACTCCCCGTATGTGATTGAATCTCAACAACCTTGTTCTCCTTATTTTCATGATTTCCTTGCATTTTGATATCTCCTTTATGGAGTCTCTCATGTAGAGCATGAAATATTATGAAAGACATCAAATTTTTCAATAAATTCATGGATTTTTGTATTTCTTCATTATTTTCATCCATCTTTTTTCCCATTTCATCCATCTTCTCTTCCATTTCATTCTTACTTTCATCCATTTTCTTTTGTGTTTGATATTCCAATTCTCCTTTAAGGTATTCTTGAGAATGTTTTAAATACACTTGTTTCAATGAACTTACACTGATTTAATCAACTTGGTTCTTTAATTGGGTTAACTTGTTTTCAAAGTCTTCATTTTCTTTGGAAGTCATGTTCGAGTTTTTATGAGGAGTACCAATATTATTTCTTGTACAACCCTTTTCCATGTGAAAAAATAATAATGCTCATATTTTTCCTCTTTATAAAAAATTTTGAATCACCTAAAATAGATCTTCCAATAAAAATTCATGTCAATTGTAAGTTATGTACCTTTCAAACCCTTAATTTGGAGTATGATTGGATGATTGACCATTGTCTAGATATATCTCTAAAACTTGAACTCTTTTAAGTCTAAAATTTCGATATGCAATACTCTAATATGACTTATTAAACTTCTAAAAATTTCATAGTCTAAACCTTCATTGATAAAAAAGTACTAGAAAAAATACCAAAATGTCTTGTTTAAAACTAATTTTAGGATTAGTAAACAACCAAAAATTCCATGAGATATATAACACAAATTATAATGATTCAAAATCAGAAAAAATAAATAAATAAATAAATAAATAAAATCATGTGTAATTCACTATGTCTCCTTAGGATTCGAAAAATTTCAAAGTAAAACACTTCACAAAAAAAATTTTACTGTGAAAATTCCAAGTTGGCTCTTTTAAAATGGTTTTCAAGATTAGTCTCAAGCCTTGTCTTCCATGGACTATATATCAAAAAGTGTATCAAACCATAATATGAAATTTTGACTAGATGTACTAGGAGATGTCTCCTTAGTCTCCACAAAATTCATTGTTTGAAATTGATTAGAAATTTGGTATAGCGAAAATCCAAAGATGACTTTTTTAAAACTAAATTTCAGTGTTGCAAATACAAATAAATTGAGATCCTTTGTTAATTTGTAATTTATGAAGTTGTCTGTACTACCTGAATCAATCAACACTATTAAATTTTTATTTTTGATGTATCCTTGTAACTTCAGGGTTTGTGGAGTATTGATGTCATCCAATGCATGGCAAGATATCGTTGCAGTAGTCTCTTCTAGATCTAGATCTTGTGATGGTTCCAATTCTTGATCTTATTCATATTCATAGTCTATGTAGAATACTTTCTTTTCACCATGTTTATGCCCCTTACAATACTTGTTGCCACAATTGCAACATAGTCCCTTTGCTCTTCTTTCATCCATTTTCTGAGGTGTCAACCTTGTCAGTTGAGTGGGGTTAGGAAAGGGAACATGGTGCTTTCTATAACTATTAGTGGCCACCTTTATAGTTGGCATACTTTTGTTTTACACTCTCCTTTCCATATTGAAAGTTTGCTCTAGGGATTTAGGTTTTGAAGATATGCACTTCATGCTAAATGTTATCCTTTAAATTGCCCATAAAGAGATCTAACAAATTATCCTCAAGAATGTTCTTTACCCTGAGACTGAGCTTTTGGAATTGTTGAATGTGTTCTGTCAATGTACCTTTTTTCCAAAGATTCATCAATCGACTAAAGAATGTATTGCTCTTAATATCCCCATAATGTGATATCAATTCATATGTAAAAATGGACCAAGAGATAATATAGTTCTTTTTTCTTTCACAAATCCATTGATACCAAACAAATTGATCATTTTCTAAATACAAGGATGCAATAGGTACCTTTTGTAAGATTGACACTTAATATAGATAAAAGTATTCTTCCATCTAAAATATCCATGTTATAGGATCTTTACCATCAAACTTCCTCATATCGATCTTTAGAATGAAGTAGTTACTTGGTGCTCACTTGAAGCCTTGACATTGTTGATCTAGATTATTTTCGGCATGAAATGAGAGTGGAGATATAATAAAGCAATGTACAGAGATATCTCAGTTATCCAATAATATAACATAAATGTATTAGAGATGAAACCATAAACAAAGAGATATAGTAATACACAATTTTTTATTAATGAGTGAAAATGCACAAAGATTGTAAAAATACAGAGTGAAAGACTCGCTAGAATGGTAGCACCTTATCTCTGAGAAGAGATGTGTCTGCTACTGGCATTCGCGAGAAGATGATTTTACAATGAGGCTCCAAATTCCTTTTTATCATAAATAAAATCCAAAACCTTAACCCCGGAAGATGAAATTCCAGCAGTTTTGTGGACCCCGTTTTGGGTAGTTTGGTGTATCAACTTCCTAGGAGCGTAACTTTGGCATATGATCTTTGTTTGGGGTGCACGATAGCTTGTTGGAAAGGTATCATCGAGGATATTAATTTTGGGGGTCAATCAGAGCCTTTGGATATCATTGAGAAGATCAATCCCTAAAAACGTTCATTTAGGCCCTCAAAATGGCCCCCGAAAGTTAAAATCTGCTAAAAATAGTAAATTACTAAAATTGCCAGAAAATTGTTTTGAGCCAGTTGGAAAAGGTGGTTGGCCACTGATATCCACCTGGATCAATCCTGCCTCCTTAGGAAGCAATGGTATCCATTTATTTGAGTGCCTGGGGGAGAGGGGAAAGCGTTTATTGAATCTGCATCTTGATGAGTTGCTTGCCTTGTTGGAGAAGTTGTGCTGCTTAGCTTGTTGAAGGTTGTCATGAACCTGTAGCTAGAAGGGTTGGACCTTTTTAACCAATCTGGCTACATTAGATGCCTGTGTGCAGAAGGAATCTTTAGACTTTGTTGCAATCTTGTCGACCTGCTTCTATTGGATAGAAGGTGCTTGGACTGAGGCTGCAGTGGTGTTCTTTTGTTCACGCTTTGAACAAAATGTGAAGAAGCTGAATTTTATAATATGAGATACTACCTTGCGACACTTTTTAGGTGGGACAATAGTCAGAATTACCTCTGGTATCTTGTAGATATGACCCCCAATATTAACAATGACACTACGGGGTTGAGATTCATAAATAGCATGGCGCTTCCACATATATGGTTGGCCCAAGAGAACATTGCATACATCCATGGGGGAAACATCACATAATACCTCATCCTTGAAGGGATGGTTGTTGTATGACAATGGACATTGCTCGCTGACACGAAGATCTTCCCTAGAGAAGCCACCCGATGTTGTATACTTGCGGGTGTCGTGTTGTTGACAATCCCATGAATTGTTTGACGACCTCTGTTGAGATGAGGTTCTTCTGGATTCTGCTATCAACAATAAAATGCAGTGGGGTCCCCTTCACCCACATATGTGAATGAAAAAGGTGCTCCCCCTCTTCAGAAATTGTTGGTTCTTCTGGTTGAATTGTTGCGGCTGTGACAATAGAAGTGGGGTCTGCGTCGATGATCTGTGTTTTATTAGTATTTTCATAATCAAATTCCGAATTAGGGTTCGGATCCTTTTCTTTTATCTCAGCCACCAATGAATTTTTTGAGCGACATTCATCGGTGTTCTGCCAGGGGATTTTGTGGAAATCACACCATTTTCGAGTGTCCTTCTTCGTCATTCTATGACCCTTCCTTTCCTGTGGCTTGGACTGGTTTTCAAGATGTTGTTTGTTAGGGTTGTCTTTATCATACTATGGTTGTTGCGGATTTGTGGAACCAAACTCTTGTTTGTTCTGGTGCTTAAACTTATTCTTGGTTTTAACATCATATCGATAAGAAAAAACGAGTGAAGAGATGTCCAGAAAATTCATTTCAGTTTGGATGTATATGTGTAGAGCCCCACGATATTTCAGAACCAAATGTCATTTGAAGTCTTTGATACCCAGTTTGGTGCGCAAAGAATGGAATGTATTGGTGAAATCCAGAACTTCTTGGCCCTTTTCTTGCCATAGTGTGGTCCATCTCATGTATTGGTTTTCATAGTTGCCAACAAGGTAATACTGTTCCTTTACCACATCCATAAAAAAATCCCAAATGGGTTTGAACCCATATATTCCAGACTCCTCTATGGAACTTTTCTCCCAGTAAGTTTCCAACCAATGTTTGACATGGGGGAGAGCCTTAAGGAGTGTGAAAGTGATATTTTCCCTATTGGAGAAATTATGAATAGAGAAATAACCTTCTAGCAAATTTAACCATTTTTCTAAGGCATCTGCATATGTTTGTCCTTCAAATATGGGAATATCAAAATTAACTTGTACCTTGAAAGGAGAGGTACTTACAAAGTGGCCGCTTGATGAAGACATGCCTATTTTTATCGGCAGGCATTGAAGGATGTGGAAAAACTTCTCCATCATTTCGTCCCTCTGTCGCGTGAGAGCTTGCTCAAGCAACAGATTAATAGAATCATTTTCTCTGTCATTTTTATTTTCTTATGCCATGGAGGGTTTCTTGGACGTGTGAGAGTGATTTTCTTCAAGAGAGACAAGATCGATACCCAACTTTCTATACTCGGAGCTCGTTAGGGAAATGCACTGAAAAACAATCAAGAGCAGCCTGCTCTGATATCACTGATCCAGATTATTTTCGGCACGAAATGAGAGTGGAGATATAATAAAACAATGTACAAAGATATCTCATATATATAATAATATAACAGAAATGTATCAGAGATGCAACCATAAACACAGAGATACAGTAATACAAAATTTTCTATTAATGAGCGAAAATGTGCAAAGAATGTAAAAATTCAGAGTGAAAGACTCACTAGAATGGTGGCATCTTATCTCTGAGAAGAGATGTGTCCGCTACTCACATTCACAAGAATATAATTTTACAATGAGGCTTCAATGTCCTTTTTATCATAAATAAAATCCAAAACCCTAAACCCGGAAGATGAAAAGCCAACAATTTTGTGGACCCTATTTTGGGTAGTTTGGTGTATCAACTTCCGGGGGGCGTAACTTTGGCATATGATCTCCGTTTGGGGCGCATAATAGCTCGTTGGAAAGGTATCGTCGAAGAGATTAATTTTGGGGGATCAATTAGAGTATTTGAATATAATTTATAAGATTTATACAGAAAAATATTCATTTATGACCTCAAAATGGCCCCGTAAGTTAAAACTGCTAAAAATAATAAATTACCAAAATTGTCAGAAAATTGTTTTGAGCCAGTTGGAAAAGGTGGGTGGCCACCGATATCCACCTGGATCAGATTTATCTATTGAAGTGATGAATAACTTTGAAATTTAGTATTGGTGCTCTCCAATTGTGATAAAATACTCCCCATATGTGATTGAATCTCAACAACTTTGTTCTCCTTATTTTCATGATTTCCTTGCATTTTGATATCTTATTTAAGGAGCCTCTCATATAGAGCATGAGAGATCATGAAATACATGGAATTTTTCAATTCATTCATGGATTTTTGTATTTATTCATTTATTTTCCCATTTCATCCATCTTCTTTTCCATTTCATCCATTTTATTTTGTATTTGATCTTCCAATTCTCTTTTAAGGTATTCTTGAGAATGTGTTAAATACACTTGTTTCAATGAACTAAAACTCATTTCATCAACTTGGTTCTTTAATTGGGTTATCTAGTTTTCAAGGTCTTCATTTTCTTTGGAAGTCATGTTTGAGTTTTTATGAGGAGTACCAGTATTATTTCTTGTAGAACCCTTTTCCATATTAAAAAATAACAATGCTCATATTTTTCCTCTTTATTGGAAATTTTGAATCACCAAAAATAGATCTTCCAATAAACATTCATGTCAATTGTAATCTACATACCTTTCAAACCCTTAATTTGGAGTATGATTAGATGATTGACCTTTGTCTATATTTATCTCTAAAATTTGAACTCTTTTAAGTCTAAAATTTTTGTATGTAGTAATCTAATATGACTTATTAAACTTTTGAAAAATTCACAATCTAAACCTTCATTGATAAAAAAAAGTAATAGCAAAAATGCCAAAAATGTCTTGTTTAAAACTAATTTTAGGATTAGTAAACAACGCCAACTTCCATGAGATATCTAACACAAATTATAATGATTCAAAATAAGAAAAAAAATTCACGTGTAATTTGCTATGTTTTCTTAGGATTTGAAATATTTCAGAGTAAAACACTTCACAGAAAAAAATTTACAGTGAAAAGTCCAAGTTGGATCTTTTAAAATGGATTTGAGGATTAGTCACAAGCCTTGTATTCCATGGACTATATATCAAAAATTGTATCAAACCATAATCTGAAATTTTGACTAGATGTATTAGGAGATGTCTCCTTAGTCTCCACAAAATTTCATTGTCTGAAACCGCCCAAAAATTTTCGTATAGTGAAAATCCCAAGATGTTTTTTTTAAAACTAAATTTCAGATGAGTGAAAAAACCTATCTTTCATAGGCTATATCTCCGAAATTATAATGGATTAGAAACTGAAACTTTTACCATAGCTACCTTGGTATGTCTTCTAAGTAATATCCAAATTTCATTTTCTGAAACGTCCTAGAACAAATGTTATAGCGGAAATTATAAGACAACTTGCTTAAAGAAGAAAAAACCTAGGATCGATGCTCTAAAACCAAATGTTATGATCCAACGCCTTAAAAATGATAAAAATTCAATGAATATAGTCCAATTCGAGGGGGAAACCTCCATTTACAATATATCCAATTCAGAATACAATATCAGATGAGATCATATTTTCCTAAGACTAGGTCTCCTTGGTATATATACATAGGATATTAGGTCTCCTTGGTCTATATATATAGGAGAGTGCACGAAGAACAAGTCTTCTTCATCCAAATGAAGAACAACCCATGTGAGTATGAGAATATTCTGTGAGAATCTTGTGTGGTGCCCTAGAGTGATGAGAATATTTTGTGGAGCTCTAGAGGGAACATGTGTTAATTCCTTCATATTAAATGATAAAAAACATTACATCTTAATAAATTTGATCCCTCTTGATGCTTGATAGCTCCAGGTTTAAGATGGATCTACACTAGTTTATTTTTTTAGATTTTGTCACGTACATGTATATTTTGGTTGGATAATTGACATTCTTTGATATGTGTGTGTGTGTGTGTCTACTGGAGCTAACTTACGTATAATTGTTCAAAATGTGCAAACCTCCATAGATAATCTATGAGAGCACCTAGTGGAGAATATTTTATCTATTTTTCAAATATCCCAATATATTCTACCATATCCATTGGATTTTAATGTGAACCCCTAATATTTCAACCCTTGGTTAAATTCTAAAACTTGAAAAGGAAAAGTCTTGATCATTTACATTTTCTATCTACTAGACAAGCCACCAAAAAAGAACATAATATCTATGCATGTTTACTTCCATAAATGTAGATTCATTATAGAGCGATAGGGATTATTTAATAAAAACATCCTTCCTAATATAATTAGCTCCAAATAGGCACACCATCTACAAAACAACATATGAGAAAGTGAAGTATTCCTACCCAATTTTACTCCTTTCAAATTCACATTCCTCTTATAGGTTTCAATAATCCTACTAAGTCCTTCAACCACCATAAGGAAAATTACTCTTGTAGGATAGATTCAAACACCCTTATCTAATGCATATAGAGGGCTTAAAAAAATAAATTCAAACCCATTTAGTAGAACATAAAAGTAGGACAAGCTTAAGAAAACTTAAACCCAATTGATGAAAGGGAGCCCGAACCAAGTATTATTCTAAATTAATCTAAGGAACAACCAATTAAATTTATCATACGCCTTTCAGATATCTAGTTTTATAACCATTGAAGAGATCACTTTAGTCTTAGTGGAGTATAATCCTTCTTGGGAAACTCCCATCACATTATGAATTTTCCTATCTTCTAAGAAACCAAATTGTTGCATTGAAATTGCATCAAAGATGATTGGATTACGTATTTGAACTATCACCTTTGTGATAATCTTATAGATGGAGTTACATAAGGAAATGTGACAAAAAAAATCAAAGGATCCATGCTTATCCCTTTTAGAAAACATGCCAAGAAAGTTGCATTGAAAGAACCTAACACATTACCTAAGACTCTTTATTCCTTTACAACTTCAAATATATCCTCCTTTATCCATTCATATAATGCTTGAAAAAATTTCATTGACCAACCATCTAGTCTTAGGATCTTAACTTTATTAAAGGAGAATATCACTTCATTTAATTCCTCTTTTTTCACTTCTGCATACAACTCATCATTTACCTCTTGATCTACTAATCTAGGAAATAATCAAAAGTACAAATGATTTTTTCCATGTTTTCCCTAATTAGATATTTGAATAACGAGGTTAAATCATTAACTCCAATCTCTACAACTTCTTTGAAAATCAAAGCCTTGCTACTATCTAGCTTGGCCATTTCCCATATTGAACTTCCATGCTTTCTTCCTTTAGAAAAATTTAAAAGAGCTACTCTATTATCTTTTGCAAGGTCATAAGTCTAGTGTTCATCTTTGAAACCCTAGAGAGTTGACCAACATCACTATCCTCCTTGAGTGAACCTATCTTAGCATCAAAAAATTTCATTGGCACTTTCCCAAACTTCGTAACTTTTCCCAAGTGACTACTACCTCAAGTCTTCAATGTTGTACTCCATCACCTAAAAAAAACACTATCTCTTTTTTTGATGGATCTGTCTCAGCTTTCTACTATGACAAGGAACCAAATTTTCTTTTCCTAGTATTCATGTCACTTTGTGGCCATTTTCCTAACTCATCCCAAAAGCTTCTTTTATACCCAATCTTGTCAATATATGGTGAAGAGTGCCCACACAATTCTGAAAACAACTTACTCAACTCCACTCAATCATTTCTTTTTGAAGCATGGTGAATATAATCCAAGTTAACTTTGATATCACCTTTCCTTTAGAAAGGGGGTGAATAGTATGCTTTGATACCACTTGTCAAGGACCTACAATCCTGCTCAAAAAATTTCACTTTCAGCACCTTGGGTCATGCAACACTACCTTTGCTTGGTCACAAGGGCATGACTAGCCTATGCCTAATTTAACCAAACTAAGCCTCTTAACTTAAGGTCTTCCCATAACTATGCCTGAAGCTACATTGTTAGATTCAAAACTAAGTTTAATACAAAAAAGTTATCTTACAATACACACATGTCCAACCATGGCCTTAAGGAGTCACAACTCTACTTTAACACTTAGCCAATATTCACTAATACTTAGCCATCCATGATAAAGTAATGAACAATAACATTTAGTAATCACAAAGAGACCAGAACAAAAATTTATGAACAACACCCAAGGTAGATGCCTTAATTTTATTATATGAAGAATGTTACAAAGATACAACAAAGGAGAGTCGCTTCCTGCCTGTGACTCTTTTATATATATACAAATATCTCAAGGCACAACTTACTGTTGCCCAAAATGCTTACACAATCAAACCCTTGAAGCATACATGGATATGCCTCTTATAGCTTCCTTTCTTCACTTATTGCAATATTAGTCTAACTTTGCAATGTCTTAGACACTTTCCAAGTCATCTAAGTCCTTTGTGTCAAGTTTCAAAGACTCGGTCAACATATGAGTTGACCATGGTGCCAAAACATATACTTTTCACCTCATAACTCGTCCACTTGAGGAAGGATCACTCCTTGATCTCTATCCTTCCATAAATTTTCACAATGGAGGAATATTCTTTATATAGTGGAAGTTGCCTTTCATTTCCTCCTTCTAAGGTGCCTTTCAATCTACTCCATGTCCAAAGTGGACACAATGTGCAATCCACCCATCTGTGTGGAAAGTCTTTAGAATGCTCAACATCCTTGGGTCCACACATCTGGATCTTGTGTCCAAGGCATCCCAACTATCTCATGCATTTTATGGTCCAAATGTTTAGTTTGAATGACTTTCAAGGAACTCATTTCCCTTCCTTATGTTGCATGTCATGTCGAGAATCCATCTATCCAACTTATGACGCACACCCAACTACCTAGGCATGCATACCTGTGGACTAAAGTGTTTCACTCATAATTCAAGGTATTGCTACTCTTGGATCCATGAACCAAGGAAACTCCATCATCCAGATCATTTTGCAATATCTATAAGAAACCCAAATGAAAAACTTCATCTTGCTACCATACTTAGCCAAATTTATTTTCCAACCTATTTGACACTCATGCATTCCTTTCCATGGTGGAAGACTACACAAGGCCCAAATTTCTTTGCCAAGCTATCTGACACTCAGTCATGCATTTCAATCATGGAAGACTACCCAACACATGTTTAATTGTAGCAATCAACTGAAGCATGCTAATGATTGCCTCAATGGAGGGGTGGAGGTGCCCTTTGCCAACTCCAAAGAAAGGGCCTTATAATCTCCCTCCATTATTTTTGTTCAACTTTCTTCCTTTTTTCCTCAACAACTTTGGACCTTAGCCTCTATAGAGATATGTGTTTAGTCAACATAGACTTCCATTTTGTTTTTAAAATATCTTAGAAGGATTCCATTGTCACTTGAAGATGCAATTTGATAATGTTACCAATTGGAAAAATTTCTTTGATTCTATCTTAAATGAAATCTTTAATGTAGTATTAAAATCCCTTGGCATTGGTGTGCATTTACATTCTCTACTTTATAGCTACATTGACTGAGAAATTTGTATCAAGGAAAAAATTGGGAAACGTTATGAATTTTTTTTTATGCATTCCTTTGGTTTTATTTCAAGTCTCGTGACGACTTTTGTTACAATTGTGTTGTTTCTTTAGTAAACATTGGTGTGCATGCAAGTAGTCCATAGATTAGGAACACTTAATGCATTAAGAAGTAACTTGTTCTTGTTATTGTGATGTTTGGTTGTTCCCAATTTTACCGATTATCTAAGTGATTGTATTAACCTTCGAACTTTAATCAAATGATAACATAATAATAAGGATTTCCGAGAAATTACAATAAACTCTCCCTCAACTCAATAAGGAAGCATACTATCAATGTTAATGTGTCATTTTTTAAACAAAGTTGGGGTCTCACAACTAAGGGTTAACCCATTGTTTGATTCAATTCCACCACTAGAAGGTGTTCTAGATGTAAGGTTGTGAAATAGTGGATGACCACCTTTTTAAAAAATTTTCTTCATAATTGCATATTCATTTTATGTTACATTTATTTGAGTTTCCATTACAATGCAAAATCTACATGTTCTAAGATGATAAAAACACCAAAATAACAATTTTGGAATATTTTTAAAATCGCCCAAGAACTTAGGTGAGTCCCATGCATATGTAGGTAGTTAAATAAAATTCAAGGATTAGTAGACACTATTAATTCATAGTGAAATTCCCTAAGTTTAATTCATATTGTTTATTAGTTCTATATCATTGTAATGTTTATTAGTTCTATATCATTGTAAATATTTATATTGATTATTAGTTCTATATCACTGTAAATAGTTATAACAAAGATTGGATAGTGCAACTAGTTATAACAAAGAATGCATAGTAACTTTAAGTTATGTTGGTTATTAGCTCTATATTATTGTCAATAGTTATATTGGTTACTAGTTTTACATCACAGTAAATAGTTATAACAAAAATGATAAGCAAAATAAAACACTTGTTTCCTTTTTACTTTAAGTAGTCCTCACTTTTAGCATCTCTATCATGTTGTTTTTAAGTAGTCCTCACTTTTATCGTCTCTATAAAGTTTGGTAAGAAGCTATGCTATTTTTTTTGTTTAAGTATATAATTTGATATCTCTATTTTTGTGTTCTTAGTTATCCTCTTCTTTGTTACGTTGTTTCTCGTATTATTTGACAATGTTTAAATTTTCCCTTTGAAATTGTTATTGTTAATGGTGACCGGGATAATAAACCAATTACCTTTCTAACTACATGAAATTCTAGCCATCTTTTAAATTTTCCACTTGAAACTCTTATTGTTAGTGGTGATTGGGATAATAAATCAATTACTTTTCTAACTAGATGGAATTCTAGTGACTGTTTCCTTATTAGTCCCTGTCGTAGGCATAAAGGGACTATAGTGATCGATAATTCGTTGACTACATATTAGTTTGTCCTTTGACCAGAAATATTTGCATAATACATATTGTTGGAGCTAGGGAATTAAAAATATATATTTTTATATAATAAAAAGTACCATATATGTACTGATCTGATTGGATAAGATATTGGAGGTCTTATTGTCGGCTTCGCTATTCCCAATGTTTTATATAGCAACATATCCAAACTTTTTATCGTATAGAGTCTTTTTGAATAATATATTTTTCCTATGTATTGCTTGAAGGTGGATTAATGCTAGCATTAGTTCGAATGTTTGTATTAGCATTTTGTGCTAGTTGAATATATCCCTAAGTTTTTGTTTGTACTAATCATATTGAAATGTTTTGATATCCAATCTTTGTAGTGATTGAGAATTCCAAAGCTTATAACGTCCTTGCCACATGTATTTGTATTGAAATGTATTGACACCTTTTTTGAGATGCTTCAACAGGCCTGACAACTTAAATGTTTACATGACGCGAGGTACTCCAACAAGCATGAAAGCTTAAATGTTTGCATAATGAAAGGTCCTTAGACATCATGACAGTCTTAAATGTTTATCTAAATATGCTTCTCGGAGTACATTTTCCCTCGAAATTTTCCACACAATGTTGCAGTAATTTTGCATAGTGTTGTTGTCCACCGCCAGTTGAATAGGCATTGTATGTTTCATCCTTCTTCTACCTTTGCAATGCAATTTCATCATCGTTGAAGCTACATACATTGTTTACTAATTCGGTGAGTGCTTCTTCTTCGTTGGTTCATCGATTGTTGCTTGTTGTTGTTTCGTTCGCGATTCGACCTGTGCTTCTACATTTCATCGTTTCAAAGTAAGTTTCCATGCCATAGATTCATTTTCTATTCCTTGTTTGTTGTTCAATGTTTGTAGTTTGCAAGTAAGAATGTTTTCTTATTTGTAGTGGCATGTTCATGTGTGTTTCTGGTTCCTTCTATGCTTTGGCTACAGTTTCGTAACCGTTGGAGATACATATGTTGTTTACTTGTTCGGTGGTTCTTGTTGGTTCGTTGGTTCATGGGTTGTTGGTTGTGTTTGTTTGGCTCGGGTTTAGGATTTGGGGCCCTAGGGGTGTGGTTCGACATGTTCGTGCTTTCTCGTTGGTTTGGTGCTTGTTGTTTTCTTTTATTTGATTCGGCCTTGTAGGGTTGGGGTCCAACACCGATGGTTGGAGCTGTTTTTATTTATATTTTTTTGGATTATTATTGTTTTGGGGGCGCTTTACGGTGTTCAGCCCATGCACCCATGAGACAACATGTAGTTGTGATATTTTCCCTATCTACCGAGGTTGATATTTGTTCTATTGTGAGATTTTGTTGGTACTTTAGTGCTGGAATGAAAGAAAATAGTTGCATGCAAAATTGTTTGAGAATTACATGTGAAATTGCAATATTCGTTGTTTTTTTGTTAGAATAAAGCATATACATGCTACATTTATAAACCATGTATGGTCAGATGTGCCCATATGACATTACATTTTCTTTTTCCTCTACACAGACTGGTGTGCGCATGATACAATTTGTGTTGTGCTTGAGATATGATATTACAACAAAGATTCTGCAAGATTATATTTTGATGTCTAGAAGCATGTCTGGGTAGTTTGCCACATAAAACCAAAATCTTGTATCATGGGAACAACAGTCTATGTAGAGGATAAAGAACATGTGTTTCCATCCATGGAAACATATCTGAATAATTTGCCATGGAAAACCAGAAATTGTTTAGCTACGACTATGCAATTTCATGATATTTTGTGGCTTGTAATATATTTTGGGCAGGGAAAAAAAATTACACATTTACAACTATGGATGGACAAGAGCAAAGGTTCATGTTTCTGCCTATATTTTAGACTGTTCGTAGAGTCTCTTATACTGTATGTATATATTGCTTGTTCTTCGGTGCATACCAACTTCCATTCATGTTCATTGTATTTTGTGCGTTCCCACATTCAAACAAATAGAATAGCTGGAGAAAACGACGGAGTCTTGACTGCATCAGTTGAAGAGGATATATAAAGGTGCATGCTTGTATTTTTATTTCATATTGCATTGTTTTGTATTTCATTTATTGTATGTATATGTGTTCACCTAGTTTATTATATGTACATGTTGCGTGCCTTCCTACATGGTAACTTATCTTCATTACATGCCTTCCTGCATATTAACTTGCTTCATGTTCATTGTGTTTTCACTGCATTGCTACATTTAAACAAACAAAATGGTTGGAGATGATGATGGACTCTTTCACGGGTAAATAGCCCTATTTCTCTTTATTTTACAGGTCTATCTTCATTATAAGTTATCTTCATTACATGCCTTCCTGCATACTAACCTACTTCATGTCTGTTGTATTTTTACTACATTTAAACAAACAAAATGGCTGGAGAGGACAATGGACTCTTTGGCGGGTAAATAGACTTGTTTCTCTTTCTTTTAGATGTTTGTCTTCATACTAACTTGCCTTCATGTCCATTGCATATTCGACATTGCTACCTTGGAAAAAATAGGTTGGTTGGACAGGAAGATGAATTGTTATGTGTAATAGTAGAGGGTTCTGTGGTACAATCTTCTAAAAGGTATACCAACTGTGCTGGTAAATTAAATATAAAAACTAGGTGGGGGCATATAATATTAATAGACTTGAAAACGATGGCTTGGCATCAATGGGCCTTTCTGCCCTCCCTATTTCTACTTTTTCGATTTTCTATTATCCCTTTTGTTTTCTAATTCATCTGCTTAGTCTTCTTTCCGAAAATGCATTGGTATGTCAGTTGGAAGACTAACGGTTTCACATCTATGGTCGCACTTCTACCTTATTCCATAGTTACCCACTTTGTTGATTGTGGGTGCCAGGCTGGCAGGTTCAATATTTCTCCCCTCGCTTCCTAGGGTCCGCGATATACAGATTGGTCATGGTGCCCTGCTCATGCCCTGTTTACTGTTAAACATTTTTCCAATTAAAAAAACTAGATGTATACAATTTTATGGTTATTTAGTCCTTCTGATGCAAAATATACAATGCATATGCTTGTTTAGTCTTGATGTTCATCTGCACATGCTTGCATCAGAAAAAATTGGACTAGTGACATGGGCATGAGCAGTCATTCATCCCAGACATCAACAGACTGACAAGGCCAAAGGTAAAGATGCATACTCTATGCTCTTACTATGTTTACCAAAAAAATATCCTCACCTATATATTCATTTATGGCATGGTGAATATGTTGATGTCATCTGCAATACATGGTTTGCAATTCACAAGAAGTATCAACAAGTACAAGCGAGACGTCAAATGTGTCGCATGTTCCACAGACTAAGAGGTGTGGTTGCAAAACTATGGATCCATAGTTCATCGAAGCTATGCATGTACTTGTATATTTATGCCAGTGAAAGAAGAATACAAAAAAAAATGCACACTTCCATTCACTTTAGTTTTCCTGTTCAAAAATTATCGCCAGGTCTAGAGTTGTAACATCCAAAGTACTATCAATAGAGGGCTTAAATAATCGTCGATGTGTACAAGTGTTCGTTGGGGACATAATGGTCATATATAGCACCTACTTGGACAGGACAAAAAAAACTAGATCCATTATGCGTGCTGACATGATAGACAAGGAGGCCATGATGACAGTGGCACTGACTATTCTCCACAACTTGTCCAGAAACATGCAGAAAAGATATTGTCGGGTAATGGGATATCCATTACAAATTTTAATATATTTCCCAAAACAATATATGACCGTGGTGATTGTGATCAAATATTTCTTTCAATGAAACAAGTATTGTGGAAAAAATTTCATTTTTTTGTTCAGAATATTGTTTCATCCCGGACTCCACTATCAGCCAGCTTGCACAGAGCACTGATATTTACCCAATCGGAACGATTGGCACAACTTTCCCACTAGAGAGAAAACTTGGCTTGCAACAAATTCTCCATATAAAGGATGGAGAGTCGGACAATGACAAGGCAATGGTATCGATTTTCATATTCAGTTGTGTCCTTTACTTTCGCATGTGCATGTATCTCGGGTAAGTTACACAAATATTGAATTGTTCCATGTTGCAGATGCAATTGTTCGATACGTATTCAAATTTGTTTTCATCAATGAAGCAACAATTGCATCAATGGCAGATTCCACTTATGCTCTTCAAAAATATAACAAAGAAAAGGGATGTTAGAGAAAGGATCTTTCAGACAACCCATGCAACGTTTGTAACAAAGTTGCGAGAAGATATAGTACAGGATCTGAAGAAACTAGATATCTCTACAATTGTTGTGCGTATACATCCACAAAATCATCCTCACTTTGCTTATACAAATAGCCTTCAACAAATTTCTGCGGCTTGTTTTATTTTATTTTTATTTTTTTAAGGGGACGGGGGGTGTAGTTGTGTATTATATTGTTCAATGTATTAATTCCTATGCTCGTGTTCCCAGGTTGAAGGTGTTTTAGTTGCATCCAATGTGTACTTCACCCCCTTTGAACCTGTATGTGCGAAATGCAACTCTCCTGCTTCTGCCTCCTCTTTGATAAGTGATGATACGATTGATTGTTTGTGATGTGGTGAAAAATGTCCATATATATATGGACATTGCATCAAAGCCGTCATTTGAACCGTGGGAAACACAACTGTGCATTGTACGGTTAGGCAGCCTCTATTACAAAATGTGCTTCCTAAGTTGGCAGAATTGTCGTATGAAACGTATCTACAAAAAAAGG
>JASDQU011100421.1:0-11266 GCA_032191745.1 Picea mariana | reverse complement strand
GGAGGAACCGTATAGATTGTCATTGATGGGAAAAAGGCTTGAGGAGATCTCTTATTAATGCACATTAAACCGATATTTGCAGGGGGATATATTATCCCTTCTGAGTGTTGATTTCAAAATCATGAAATGTCGTTCGCACGTTGTCGCCTTGGCACGTTCACAAAACCTCCAATCCTTAATTTCTCTTTGTCATACCTGTCACCTTCACATTTCTAAATATGCAATAAGTAAGCTTTACTGCTAACAGTTCATCATGCACCACCCATACATATTCTCATTAATCAATGAAAGGCTCGAGGAGCTTTCCCATTCATAACCATTTAACCAATATTTAGCGGAGAGTTACATTATCAGCTCTAAATTTTCATTTCAACCATCATCTGGAGCAAACCAACATTCTCATAAACTTATGGCATCAGCTCGACAACAATTCTGTGGAGATACATTGAACATATTCGGGTGCGAGGACCAGAAATTCCAGTGGTCCAGGGCATATTCTTATTACTCAACCTCTACCACAGAGAACAAATTAATTTGGACCTCTGAGATTGCTCGTCCAGGCTGTGTCCCTGAGGTTTTTGACTGTAAGGACCTCGTCTCTCGGTGCACCGATAAATTTATTTCAGAAAAAATAATCATTCCACTGCAGAACCGCTCTTATGTTTCTTTGTCACCTCAGGTCTTCTGCCAGATGCTAAGATTGTCGGAGCCAACATTGACGTTCAGAGAAGAATATTGCAAATGGTTCCTAGGAAATCATAATAATGGGTTGGACCTCTTACCCCATTTATTGGAAAACCTGCTTCTAATTCCTGAAGATATTACAAGCTTACAGGTTAGTTCATTTAGAAATCCATTTCATGAAATTGCCTCGTTGTTTACAAGAATAATGGGACAAGAGTCCACAACAACTGTTTCCCGGATGGCTCTTTATATTTTGTATTTCACAGTCAACAAACAAGCCATTTTTTATTGGGGAAAGTTAATTTTCCATGAAATCTATTCCCAATTGTCAAGCTTCAAAAGGGAAAATAAATTTTATATGTCGTCCTACTTAGTTTTTGCGATAGCGCATTCCTGTCAGTTTCCACAACTATCTCTGTCTAAGAATGTCAACTGGGAATTCAACCCAGTAACGTTCTAGTACTAAGCCTTGTGGAAGCACAAGGCTTCCCACTGTTTTTATGAGGTTTTTAATGGCTTCGTGTCTGTTTTCAAAGTTTTTTTGTTAGGAGAAGATGCTCCCCGCATATCTAAACAGGAAACCAGTTTTTTGGACAGGAATGGGACACTCGAAGATTTGGATAATTACACTGTCATAATAATTTTTGGCTCCATAGAGAAATTTTCTCTCCTTCCATGTCACATTATGGATAGAATGTTTGTTGCAGAAGTAGCGCGACAATACAACTATTGGTTGCATCTGTTGCAAAAGAAGAAGAAAAAAACAGTTCATTCCTCTGCCTTGGAAAGTAGGGGAGTTCGTGTTGAAAAACGTCAACAAAATTGACGAATCCATAGCGTATTATAGCATATCCAACCTGAGATATGTTGAATTCATAGGAGAGTTCGACCCCTATAATATTTTTCGACAACATTTACAAACACTTGGCCTCGACGATTTGTTTTTAAAAAAACACCTGCCCGAAAACAAAGATAGTGGTGGCAATGCTCCTGCCTTTGATGCCGACGGCATAGACATAGTGAAAATATGCACTAAATTGTACATGCAATAGGGGAAATTCCCCAGCGACAAGAGTGTTCAATCAAAAAATAGCACTCCAAAAAGTACAACATCCCGGAGCATCGCTCCAACGACCCACCACATCAACAAAGAAACTCAGAGTTCTTCAAACGGAGGAGGAGATAATGACCCTCCTCACTCTAAAATTGATAGTTCTCACAAGCTTCCAATAGAGAAGAAGAGAAAAAAAAATGTGGGGTAGGCGGAAGAGCCGGAAATTCAAAGTGAAATCATGGAACTTGACATTGATCTGGATAGCATGCTCCGCTACCTTGATCATCCCGGAGACGCCATCCATCATAGCTGTCCAATGGACATATCCATTACCAAAAATTTTGACGAAGATGAATCCTTCATGTTCCAGAGCGCTGTTTTTTATAGCCAATCCAAAAAATTGACAATTGAGAAAAAAAATGTTAAAAATAAGAAAGGAAAATCTCGTTAAGAGGTTGACCTTACCAACTTGTGGTCGTCCCAAATTTGTCAACTTCACAACGCGAGCGGAGAATCACTTCATGATTCCAATGGAGGCATCGAGGCCGAGAATGCCAGACTGAAGGACGGTCAAGGAATTGGAAGAGGCTTTGATTCCTATGCTATTTATTGTCAATCCTTTGGAAATAGCCATGCCTACTACCCCTGTAGCCAATGTAAAAGTATCCTCCACCTTGCTTGCATCCTGTAGAGGATATGTGGACAATAATATCAAGAAAAGAATGGAACTGGTTACTGAGGCGTGGAAAACATCACAAACCATCACTTCCCTTGGAACTAGGGAAAATATTTTGCTCGAACATTTGCAAGCAGAGTTAAAAGATGAAGAAAATTTCTTTTTAAAAACGGTCCTTCCTTTTGGCACCATTGTCAACAATATGACATAAACAAAAAGAAAAGAACAAGATCTTCCATCCAAAAACCGGATCGGGCAATTGAATGCATGTTGGAAAGAAAAAGTGAATAACCTACATCTCATTGTTCAGTCATGTGAAAAAGCCATATCGAAGAAAGATAAATTATTCACAAGGATGTCAAGAATAAACTTAGTTGGAAAAACCAACGACTTCCAAGGCCCCGACTTAATTGCAAACTCCTTGCCCTTAACTAGGCAAGAGTTCGATAAACAGGTTGCTATGTTTAAGGCCTTGTCTCTGGAAAAGTTTTACAACGTCCTTCACTTTGATCAAGCTCACGTCCATGACTGACTAGTCAAATATTCAGTATAGAATGAGGAAATTCATCAGGCTCTGTGTAATCTTTCTATCGACTTACGAGAATTAGAAAACGATCTTTTCAATATAAAAATCCGGAATGAGATCAATGTCACCCCAATGAGAATCTACATTGAAGAATGGCTCGAAAGACAATTGAAGCAGGCCACCGACGAAAGGCAACATACAGTTGTCAGGATTCCAACAATTTTCGACAGCATCATTGAAACCGCAGTCATCGACGACATCAATGAAATGACAGTCGCAAGCAAATACCCAAAGGGATCATATATACCCTCACTATAAGTCTATTGATCGCATCTTGCTTTGTTTATCAACCCAGTTATTCCACTTTTTTAAATAGAGATGTGTAGGCAAACACTTATACCTTTCAATTTTATTTTTTTTGTAGGTATTGCACTCTATCTTCTTTCTACAGTCTTGTTTCTTGTACATATTTCTCTAATGGTTTGCAGGAGCCCCAATCCTAATCTACATGACAAACGCATTGAAATTATGATTTATATGTAACAAACTTTATTTATTTTGTATATTTAAAAACTTCCAGTAGTATGTAACAAACTTTTATTTTTTGACATACTTCAAATAAAATTGTTTTCTTATCTCCTATTAAATTTATGTCTTCACACATTTTTATCTTTCACCAGTCTGTATGACAAACGCATTTAAATTTTTATATGTAACAAACTTTTATTTTTTTATATATTTCAAAATAAATGGTGCTCTACATGCCAAGCATCATTTACTAATGCCCCATGTTGACAAATGCATTTAGATTTTTATATGTAACACACTTTTATTTTTTTATATATTTCAAAATAAATGGTGCTCTACATGCCAAGGGTCATTTACTTATGCCCCATGTTTCGTGATATACATGTTGCACACAACATTTTCGTGATATACATTTCAAAATTTCCAGTTGTATGTAACAAACTTTTATTTTTTTACATATTTCAAATAAAATTGTTTTCTTATCTCCTTTTAAATTTATGTCTTCATACATTTTTATCTTTCACCAGTCTATATGGCAAATGCATTTAAATTTCCAAATTTTTTCTTCCACTGTGAACAAATTTGTAGTTTGTTATATACTTTCAAAAAACAAATGGTGCTCTACATGCCAAGCGTCATTTACTTATGCCCCATGTTCCGTGATATACATGTTGCACACAACATTTCCGTAATATACATTTTGCACCAAATACTTCCATCATTTACAATTCGATCCTATTTTCCACAATTTGCTTTTTAACCTCTTTAACAAAAACTATACTGCCACACAACCTTGTTTTTTACAAAATCTCATTTATCATTCATACATACATATACCATATACATTTTACACGATTATTTCACGTCTTTCATAACTTTTAAGAACTTGTGAGAAAAAACTATAGAATTTAACAGAAATCTCTCACACAATTAGTGAGTGAATTAATCTTCTTTAGACATATATTTTATATTTTTTTCTATTGCAATAAACTTGTTCTACATTAAGACAACTTTCACGACACATACTTTAAAGGTATTAAATTTTCGTGATATACTTTCACGTGTATTAATTTATAACCCGGTCTAGCCACCTTCTTTCATGTTTTATTAATTTATTTAAACAAACCTTCTTTTATATTATTAATACCAAGTTCAAGGTGTTATTAGTCCCATGGTCGATAGGATACCCTTTAAAAATTATGTGGCACCTTCCCTTGGTATTAATTATGACATGTGATATAAAAATATAAAAATCTAATAGAGCCCTGCCGTGCGTGTTCGGAGGGTGTGCAAACGGGCTGAGTCCACGGGTGGCACGTGGTCCTTCGCTCAAGGTAAAATCCAAAGTCAATGGGGCACGTGGCCACTTGGAAAGTTGGGGTACAAAGTTCCTTGCGAAGCTAACACTCATTTGAAAATTTAAATTTAATTTTTTTAAGATGGTGGCAAAACTTATAATAATAAGTTGTTAAGGGGCAATAGGGGACAATAGTTAGAATGATTGGGAAGTAGGTTTCGTACTTTTTTTTATCTTGATTCAAAATTTTGATGATATATTTGACTTGTTGTGATAAGGCTAAAATATCTACCTCCTTATCTTGATTTAAATATTTGATGATACATTTGACTTGTTGTGATAAGGCTAGAACATCTACCCTCTAAGAATAGGACCTCCTTGGCAGGTGTGTCTAGGAACATCTCAGCCCTTGCTAAGTCACAAATTATTGGTAGGCCGAGTTACCAATTTCCCATGATTTAATTTTTTTTTATCATAACTAAGTTGTTAATGGTATTATATGTCAATGTTTGTTGACTTATCACTATGATTTAAGAAAAATCATGTTATCTAGAATAAAATGATCATTAGTACAACTTTCACTTTTGTTGAATGCTCTTTGTTTTGAGTTGTTTTCTTATTACATTCCATTTTATCTTCTTACATTGCATTTGAAGAAAATAAGTAGTTTTAGATCTTATTTCAAACTAGAAAAACAATGAACACAAATAGTATTTGCAAGAAAATCAATATCCTTTATAAACATTGTTGAGATTATTTAAAAAAAATCATTTATTTTTTATTAATATTTATCTTTAATCTTAATTTTATACACACAATCAAATTTTACTGAAATTTATAATTTATAATTTTATAATAAAAATAATAATTTAATTTAATAAAATAATAATAAATAAACATTAATAAATTACTTAATTTTTTTTTATATATTTTTTAATAATATTTAATTTTAATCTTAATTTTATACATAAAACCAAATCTTACCAGTAAATTACATTCATGAAACCAAATCTTAATTTTAATAATATTTCTATGAAGGAGAATTGTATTTCATTCGCGGTGTATCCCTATCCATATAATTACCTAATTTATATGGATAGGGATACACCTGTGGTTAAACTCCTACTAAAAGTATAAACAAACACTTGTGGTTATTCTTAACCGCGGGTTTGCTGCAAAAAAGAAGACAAAACCTAGCTAGCAATATTAGCACAATTCTTCATCAAAGAAGGGAAATCAGTGTACTCCGGATAGATTGAAATCAAAGAGTTTTCATACAGATGGATCGATCAAAGTAAATTATTGGATGTTTTCTGGTTTGTAGTGTCACGTACCTTTAAATTTATTAAATAAAAACAATATCTTGAAACCACACTCTTCAAACCAAGTTGCATTTAGGAAGATGATAACATAACACATGTCATCAATCTACTTGGTTAGAAGAGAACATAATACATGTCATCAACATACTTAGTTAGATGAGAAAGTTTATCAATGTTCAGTTTTTAAAAAGATTTTTATTCAATTAAACAAAACAAGTGTTTTAAATACTTGAATTTAAATACATAAAAATTAATAATTTTGATACGTCCACAACTTACTCGATGATAAAGTTAAACAATGTCCAAAGCAAAAAAAATATGAAAAAATTCAAAACTTTGTTGAAATATTTATATTTAAACAAAAATATTAACAATTTTATAAAAATAAACTATGTTGATAGTTTACATATTTATATTACTTTTCTTCTCCGTCAAGCCTTAATCACATTTATTTTTTATAATAATTTAAAATTATATCATTAATGTATTGCATGATCTGATAAGGTCTCGTGAAGGATTACGCTCTCCCCCCGTTTTCACTCCTAAGCTTGCTCCATATAGAAGCCCCCCACGGGTGCTTTCCGGTGCGAAACCGAGCATGTAGACGTTGCAGTGAGCTGGGATCTTGGGGATTTCTCATTCCCCCAACCAAGTCGCTGCACTGTTTAAGATACGTTTTTTAGAATTGTTTTTTCTAAGGATGGTGAAGATTTCTCAATGATCTTATATAGTCAATTGTTCCCTTTGAAATAGATGTAGGACTTTGACTTTCAATTTCCTTTCTTCCCAACTTGAGATTTTTTTCTTTGTCCATAAACTTTGGAATTGATGCCATGTTTTCCCATTTTTTTATTTATTTTCAAGACTTTCCCTTTCTTTTGATTTATTACATAAACTTTGGAATTGATTCCATGTCTTCTCTTTTTTTTCTTTTCAATTGTTACATAGTCAATTTCCTTCATTTACATTGATCTTCATTTCCATTAATGTAAAGCATTTTTTACTTCATACATAAATGTTGATCCAATTGTGATTGAATGAATCGAGATGTTTCTCTCATATGCTTGAGGAAGGTAGTTTTTCAGTGTATAGTGTATGAGGTGTATCTACTTACTTATAATTAGGAGGACTTATTTTTCTTATGCACCTATTCGTAGGTTAGTCATCGTTTTTATTATCTCTTGTTGTATAACGTGTCATGGTAATTTATGTAAAAAGCAAACAAGTTTGAAAGGATAAAGGATGTTTGACACAACTAAACAAAGATTTCATAAGTCAATAAATCATAAGTCATATGTTAGATAGATATATAGATAGATAGATTTTACTAAAATGTTTATGGAATTAAATTGTTATATGGAACAACAAAATTTAGATTTTATGCATCCATTTCTAAGAGAATAATGTTAAAAATCACAATATCTAAAACTAGTGTTGTAATATAGCTCATGTAATAATAACAAGGTGCTGGATTTGATGACAAATTCCCTTCTCCATAAAGGTAATCCAACAAGACCTAGAAATTAATGAACTAGATCTTGGTAATGGCCATGCACCACTTCACATATCAAGTCAAAGTTCTCATTGAAAGTGGTCATGTAAGAGAGAATCAATTTTGATCTTAACAAATAAAGTTTAGCCTACTCATCTAGACAACATAATGACGATGAATTATGAAATAGCAGTACAGAAAATCACTAATAAGTGTGTTCAATGTCAAATTTGCCTCCACATAATGTGGCTCTCATAAAAAATAATATAACTTTTATTTATTTAATCACTAATAAGTGTGTTCAATGTCAAATTTGCCTCCACATAATGTGGCTCTCATAAAAAAATAATATAACTTTTATTTATTTTCGCACACATAAAATAAAATTTTGAATGTGCTCTTTCTTTTGCACACAAAAATATGCAATTCACTATATGATTATCAATTGTTTATGGAGTTCACCGACATCTTCATGGTTGTCATGGAGCTAAGGTCAATGTGTGTGATGTGGGCATTGTAATGAAATTCCACCTCATGTTTCGAGCTTGTGATCCATGGTACTTAAACTATGACTTGGGGTGGGTTTGGGCGATGTGGCTGATTCATGCTCACGATGGATGGTATACGCTATCTTACCTCATCTTCTGATGTTTTGATATGTTACTTGTGCAACAATTTTTTTTTATAATACTAATATCTAACAAATAATTAATGTGAAATAGAATATGCAACTTATCTCCAAAACAATTATCACGAACGCACTGAATATTGGGCAACTCCAAACTAGAGTGTAGTGTATCTAATATAAAAATGACGTCGTGGACATTGTGACCATAAATTCCACTAACTTCTTTTGTACAAGAAGTTAAACAACCATGGGAATTTCAGGAATTTCAAATAGTAGTGAAAAACATGTTAGATATGGAAAAACATGGAAGGTTTTGGAAACCATTGATCAATTTTGTCAATGACTTGAAGCTTATGTATCCAAAACATGTGGAATATTTGAAACACTACCATGTACATCTTTGTTTTCTCCAATACTTTTCCTATTCAAAGCTTTCTATCTTTCGTCATTGATTTATGCATATCCCATCTAAAAAGCCCAAGATTATGAATAATACTTTTTTAAATATCTTCCTTTACCATTCCCAATATTTTATAAAAACTTATTTTATAAACACTTTTTCTAACCATTTTAAAATATTATCATTATTTAATATTAAATTTTTTGTGTTATATATTATTGGTATTTTTAGTGTATTAAGTTAATAAGTAATTAACTTCAATTTTATTGATTGGAGTTTTAATTATAGATATAGATATTGTTTTTCAAAATTTAGTTTTATTTTGGTGGGAATTTTAATTATAGATATAGATATTGTTTTTTTCAAATTTAGTTTTATTTTATTAATAATCATAATCATAAACATTTTTTTTTCAAATAGAAATAAATAAATAAATTATATATTAACTTATTAGTTAGTTTTTTTTAATTTGTGGTTGTCTTTAAAGTATTATTATGCTTACACATTGATGGAATGTTCTAGATTTATATTTACTTTATAATATGAATCTATTTAATAATATTTTATTGAAACATAAGGAATGGAAGGAATAGGGTAGTGTCATCACAATCCTGTAATGGTGACAAATAACTAAAAATAACTAATGTGGGTTTGAGTATTGTCCATGCTTCCAAATAATAAATAACCAATGTGGGTTTAAGTATTGTCCATGCTTCCAAATAATAATTAGTTTTGTGGAAGAGACTTTGAGGGAAATCACAACTATGAGAGACGTGGTGGAGAGGTTGATCGAGATGATAAATTAGAAGAACTATCACAAGCAAGGGATTCAAAAAGAAGCTGCAAAAATCATCTCCAAATTGGTCAAGAAAAAATGGAATTGCATTCAATTGATGCCCATCATCACGTCCATAGACTTGATAGCATCTTTCTTGTATGATAACAATATATTTGAAACTAATTCAAGTTAGTGTTGGAATAAGTCCTCATATTCTTCAATATAGAGAGACATTGATGCATGGTTTGCAATCCTAGCTATCGACATGCTCACAAGTCTTGCACCGGATGATGAGGTCCAAGAGAGCATCGACAATATTAGTGGATTTTTTTGTAATCTCTTTTGATTTACATTTTTCATGGAGAGGATTAATAACAATGATGAAATGGGGGAGATCGTCATCAAGGGAAGATCATCCTTGCCTTTGATTTCACTCGAGTATAAACACGAGTGACAAAAATGATGAGCATTAAATTGTGCGATCACCAATATTTTCTCACAAACATGATCTCCATGTTGGATGGGTAGATGTACCGTGTTCGTGTAGCAAAAATTCTTCAGAACCTCTGTGTATGTATGTAGAGGAAGATTACAATGATTTGAGGGAAATATCTACAATGAAAACATAGGTAGAAGAGTGTGTTCAATTCATAATATTTCATTTGAAAATTGAATTCTTGCATTGTAATTTGATAGGAAAACAATTCCACAGCCAAAGGCATTTTCAATGCAATACACATAGTTTTTGATCCAGGTGGATATTGGTGGCCACCCACCTATTCCACTTGGACTCCCACCATTGCTTCTTTCAATTTTTCAGTTTCCACACAGTTTACTATTTTTAGCAGTTTTTTGGGTCTTGAACTTCCGGAGTCGTTTTGAGGCCTTAAACGGATTTTTTTTGGGAAAACGGGGAGCAACATGGATTGTAGATCGATGTTTCTCACCCAAAAGTTGTAGTCCTAAGATATATCTTTCTAACGAGGTATAGAATGCATCAAACGGAGATCGTATGCCAAAGTTACGTCCCCGGGAAGTTGATGTACCAACTTACCCAAACGGGGCCCATAGTCTTGGTGTTTCATCTCCTAGGGTTAGGTATTTGGATGTTTAGGGTTTTCCATTGTTTCTCAATAATAATAGGCCTTCGAGCCTCATTGTAACATATTTCAGAGGCCAGTAGCCGCCACATCTCTTCTCAGAGATAAGCTACCAACGCCCTAGCTAGTTTATTTCCATTCTGTCTATAAGCATATTTCAGTCATTTGTTATTAATGAAATGAAGTCTTGTTTTCACTGCATCTTTGTGTTTATGTGTATTTCTGTATTTCATTGTGTTCCTACATAAATTCGGATCAGTGTTTTTAGAGTAGTCTGCTCATTCTCGATCCTTCTTTGCATGTCCCCAACGAGATTGGGGTATAAGGAGTTGGGGCTCGATCTGGTTGAACCTTTGCAAGATCAGCCTCGCAAACCCTGACGACTGCCCATGGGGGAAGAAAAGAAAGATGAGGTAGCAGGAGATCCTATCAAAATGTTGCTCGAGGAGGCCCTCAAGAAACAAAGGAACGTGATGATGGACAACTTTGCCCAGATTCTTCAACGAATTCTGATTGGCAGCACATCGACATCTAGAAGCCACTCTGGAGGCGCCACTCCTTTTAAGGTACAAGTAAACTTTGACATTCCCATATTTGACGTACAAATAGATGCAGATGTCATAGATAGATGGTTGAATCTGTTAGAAGGATATTTCTCGGTTCATGACTTTTCTGACCGAGAAAAGATTATTTTCGCACTCCTCAAAGCTGCCCCCCATGTCAAGGAATGGTGGGAAACCTACTCGGAGCAAGAGGGCGAGGGAGAACCCTCTTTGTTCTC
>JASDQU011100420.1:61167-75148 GCA_032191745.1 Picea mariana | reverse complement strand
ACTACTATTAATCGTACTAGGAGTGTTGATGAGGTCGAAAAGATTAAAACGAAGAATCTAAAACCCAAATTCCCTTGCATTCTTTTTAAGGGTGACCACTTTCTGAGGGATTTCCCTGGTCTTCCCAAGGTATTAGAAATGTGGTCTTCCACATCATCAGCCTCTCCCAGAAATGTTGGTGATGCCCCATCAACTAGTGACGTTTAGGTTGGTAAGCATAAGACAACTGTCAAATTTTCCTGCATGTTATGAAAAGGTGATCATTATTCTCACCTTTGTCCTCGTATGAAAGAGGCTTCTTCTCTTTTGTAAAAGCTTCAAATTCCAATTGGTTGACGTAAGATTTCCCCCAACCCATCGTTAGTTGATGGAATGTTCAATCTAGTTCCATCCCCAATCAGTCTAGTTGATCAGGTGGTCGATCTAGTTTCATCCTCGGTGGAACCACTAACCAAAGTAGTTGATCTAGTTCCGTCATCGGCTAGCCCCACTCTTCATCTAAAGAGTCAATCCAAAGTAGTTGATCTAGTTTCATACTCGATCAGCTCTACTTTTCATCTGAAAAGTGAAACCCATGTGACTGATCGAGTCCTGTCATTGGTAAGTCTCACCCTTCATCTGAACAGTGCCAACATGGTCAATCCCACTCCTCCTCTGACGACTGCCATAGTGGTTTCTTCAATCCCTTAATCGGTCAGTCTGGTTGATCATGTCATCAATCTAGTCACGTATTTAGTTGCACTAGCTGATAAATTGATTGATCCGATCCCATCTTCGATCGATCTCTCTCTTCCATTAGAGAGTTCAACCCAAGCGCTCAATCTGTTTCCACCTGTCGACCCCATTCTCCCCTTGGAGAATGATGTTAGAATATAATGGATGTCCTCATTTTACCATTGATAATATCTCTATTTTCACCCAACCATAGGTCAAAGCCACCCTCTGAGCACCTTAACCTTGACAGAGAATCACTCTAGAAGCAAACCCTATGCTAGATATCCAAACAAAGGGTATCACACCTTTCCCCAAGGATAGTGCACCAACAAGAGATGATCAGATGTTCCAAACCCTAACCAAGACATAGTCCAAGACAAACGTGATCTTCTAGTTGTAGCAGTTGCAATGGAAGCTATCCTTAAACCTGTGCACAAGACTGGGCACTACAGTGCACACAAGTTGTTTCTCTGCAATTCTGAGACTGCCTGCCAGAATGAGAACTGGCCTCCTGTATTTATACTAATTTTGGCTAACTACTTGGGCCGAATTCTCATTCTATGTATCTGTCTATTCAGTATATTATTATTTCTTCTGGCTGACTTCTTCTCTTGGATGCTAATAACCTAATATAAATTATCTTCTTGAGCCAACAAGTCTTCTAGGGTTATTATCCAACTCATTAGGGTTTCTTCTTGCTTCCCGGAGTATTCTATTCTCGTTAGGTTTACATGTGGAGGTAAATACCTCCCGAAGCTACCATAATATCAACACTCCCTCCTAGATAGAGAGGTATTATAGATAATGGTCTTGAGAACAAAACATACCATTCACTCGGTAGCATCAACATAGTCGTCTAGACTATCTCATGGCTAGATCATGAGAATCATCATCACCATCAGTGTCATCAGCTCCATCATCTCTTGAAACCATACTCCATCTAAGTAATCATACATGATGTTGGATAAGTCACTCAAACCATAGAGTGATACAAGAGCCATTCTTCTAATATGCACATGTGTCCTAGAAGAGTATATGTTCTAAACCATTTTCCGTCTGGGAAATCTTTGTCCTTTAATCCATTTCCGTCTTTGTTCTAAACCATATTCCGTCTGGGAAATCTTTGTTCTAAACCATATTCCGTCTGGGAATATGTGGGAAACCATTTTCCGTCTGGGTGGAGTAACAATCCCTAGATAAAGAGTCTTCTTGCTAATCTTGACTTTAATATGAGGGTTTGCAAATTGGTAAATGAACTCATCCCACGTTTTCCCCTATTTTTCCAAATCAACTAAGAAAAATAGTTTGATGACACCGTGGTGAAATAGGTTGTGATGGGGATTACTTACATTATTCCTTAGGAAGACATCTTCTCGATACTCTTTAAGAAGTAAAATGGAAAATTCAATGGCTTATTAAACTGAAAGTGAGCTAATAATCGAAAGTGACAGGCTTTAAAGATGGAATATCTACCTTCACATGTTATCAATCTATTGATGACTATGAGAGGGTTGATTAGGTCCTCTTTTATCCTCTCATTGGAGTATCCCTTAGCTCCAGAGATGTTCTGAAATTTGGGTTTGAAAACTCTTTTATAGCTTGCTCTTGGCAATTGGTGGTGTTTAAACCAATGGTCTCCAACTCTTGGGAGCTTTGTGGCTGAGGCAATTCATTCCTCAAAGACCATAGACATAGTGAATAGGACCAAAGGGAGGCTAAGAGTGTTCCATTATTATTTGTTTTTTCATTGTGTTTACATAATCCATTCCTCTATCTTGCCTTCTATAAGGAATGTAATCATAACACTGTAATGAACAGTTTGTAACGAAAATAAACTAGTTAAGTGGTCTGTTAAGGAAACGTAAAGCAATTTATAACACACAAGGAATTAACATTTCAAAAATAAAATAACTGTTGATATAATAGCTTTTATTATGAAAACAACACACATAAATTTTTACAAATTTTTACTTCTTCTAGGCAATGTTATCATTTGTCAACTCATGAACCCCTCCCCCACACCTAAGTATCGTGACACCTCACAATAAAAAATATAGGAAACCAGTCAGTTCTCCCAATAGCCGAAGATTTACAACTTGTTAAGTGTAGAGATAAAATTCACAGATTGGTCTGGCGAGACGGCTAGAAGATGGCCCCACCTATAGGATAAGAGATCCTATATATAGATAAGAAGAGGTAGGCGAGAGAGTTTCAAGATAGTCTCAAAGTTAGTTCCCAATGGAAAGTTTATGGAGCTCATTAGCCTTAGCATAACCATACATACTTCGTGTCAAATTTGTCTACAAGTAATGTTGTACATCAGGACAAGTTTAAATTTATTATTTATTTGTGTACGATTACCATCCTCGCTAGGTAGAATGCTCCACTGCCAGTAAGCTTGTTCAGTACTCCGGCAGGTTTACCTAGTCATACAACAAGCCGATACCCACTGCTAGCAAACCTGTTTAGTATTTCAATGGGTTAGCCTCTTACACCCTCAGAGATTGGCCCTCCATCTTTTAAGATTTTAATATAAGAGTGTTTTATGAAAGAAGATGGGGGGACAGCTCAGAAAACAACCTTTTATTTCTTTTTATTGGGATGATATTTGTGTTGGAGGATGAATTTCCATTATATATATATTCCTTAGTGATTGTCCTAATGTAAGGGGTACTTAAGTGGACGTGGCCTATCTAAAGATATGATATAATCAAGTTATTTGGTGTGTAGTGGATGGTACCATTGAAAAAGAATAGAAAGGTATCTCTAGGCTCAACTCACTTTCTTCTTTTGTAAGTTATTGTGATGTTTCCATGAATAACCGCTAATCAGACCTCCTTGTTACTTTTTAGTAAAAATACTTTACTCACTTACTCAGGTTTCTTGGAGAAGCTGTAAGAGAGACCTCTAAGCTTGATGGTTACGGTGTCACTTCCTTATATAGTGGTGAAGGTTTAAGAACAACTGCTTCTAAATATGACTTGAGAAAAAGAAGATGAAAATCTTTTGCAAAAACATGGCTAATTACAACATGTCATTATTCATTTGATGCTTCGAAGACAAGAAGGTTCAAGTATTGCAATGTTTTGAAGAAACAATCTTCTTTTATATCTCCTTGAAATTGTCTACCCTTGGTGATAAAAATACCTACATAGATCTCTAAAACTATTTGCAAAAACCACACTCTAAAATATAATAAACTAATGAGATCAATGAGATCAAGTCATAGGAACATGTATCTCATAGTTATTTTATTAAAAGAAAATTTAAAATGAGGTTGCATTAGACTTTAATCTAAACTAAAAACACACATCTTTTATTTACTATCCTACCCTACCTAAAAAAAAAGGGAAAATCTTTATTTAAGTGTAAGAACTCTTCCAATGTAACCATCTGTGGAGCAAGATAAGAAACATACTCATACCCATATATGAAAAAGTTACCGCAGTGATTACATCGATATGAAGCACCAACCAACCTACTTGTTTTGGCATCATAAGGTGTTGAAGAAGAGAATAGTATTGTGGCCTGATGACCTCTTGAAACCAAATTTCAATGTAATCTTTATGTTCATCAACAGTAATTTCTATGCTCTCCTTCATCATGCTATGCAGATCCTCTTATTTTGGATGATTGATTTCTGAAGTACATAAAGGATCTGTGGAGATGGATGTTGAGAACTCCTCAATCTGGGCTCTTAATGATTTCTCTCCATTGGATGTAGTCCATAATTTTTCATCTCCTTCATAGTTTGGAAAGGAAAATCATTTTGTAGCTCAAAGGACCTTGATTCTTCTAATATTTCCAGACAAGTAGATATCCTTTTGCCTACTGCCAAAATATGTTCTTCTTGAAAAGAAGAAACCCTGAATGCTGCTAAGATTTGAGAAAGTTCTCTTAGGATAATGGTTTCTTCTAAGTTCATTTTTCCATTTGATAAAACTTGGGTTCACACAAAGATGATGTCCACAAAATTAGGATCTTCTGATGGTGGTAAGAAAACATAGGTTGTATTGCTTGGTTCTACGAAAGGCTCGAGTGGTCTTGCCTCCTGTCCCACTATTATTGATGCTTCAACCTTTTGATCTATAGTGCCCCCTATCTTAGTCCCTTCAGAGACTACTTTAGCTCTTTGGGTTGACCTAGCTCCTGTTTTTTGGTATTGATCTGTGGAGCTTATGAGTGGAACGTTCCTTCCCCCAAGAAGGTCGGAAGGAACCTTGGTTGAAAGGTCTAATTTAGATTTAATATATATACCTTTTGGGTCTCTAGGTCTATTCATGAAAGTAAACAAAAACAAAATAAAAACTACCATTGGGTTTGGGGGAACCTGCTATAGCTGATGTGCAGGTTCTTACCTCTTGTATTAAAGTTCCCCTACTACCAAACTAATGCTAAGGTTTAAAAGTGATCTAGTTCCTAACTATTTCCTACCTTGAGACAACTCCCTGACAACGACGCCAAAAATGATGGGTGTTCTATATGCACTAAAAACACACTAAAAAAACCTCAATTAAATTGTCAACACGGGGTAAGTAAACTTAGAGTTGTAGCAATATATATGTCAAGGTAGAAGGGCTTGTAGTATAGTCTAACTAAGGAAACATGATATTGAAGGGCTAATCGACTCAAGCAAAGACTACTAATGATCAAAGCCTACTAAGAAACTTAAACTATGTAACCTAAGTAACTTTTGAAAAAAGGATCGATGGATAGTTCTAAGAAGGCAAATGAAAACCCTACTTAAAGAAAATTAACTTAATCATGACAATAAGAAAAATAAAAATATCTACCTAATAAGCAATAACAACAACAAACTATTTTAATTAACCTACTCAAATTCAATAAGAAACTATCCTATGAAAGCAAGTAAATAAGCAAGCAACTATCCTATCAAACAAAAATAGAAAAGCAAGCAACTACTCTATTAAAGAAAATAAGCAAGTAAGCAAACAACTAACAAACCTATGATAACTTCTACAATAATTAAACTAATCAATAAGCAACTAATTAAGCTAAGAAGCAAGTAAACTTTATTCTGAAATTAAACTTTGCAACTATTTCTAATTTATGAAAAGAAATCTACTTAATTGAAAACAATAATTAAATAAGAAATCTAAAAATAAAAACTAAAACTAACACTATCCATCCACCGAAACCGTGTTAAAGAAAGGATGCATTAAAATTTTGTTCTAAAACTCTGTTTTAAACTCTAACTAATCTATTTCAACATACATAAATTCTAGTCTATTATTTAATCACAGAGGGGTTAGTGGCTTAAGCTTAAGATTATTTATACTAACTAAGAAGTCATTGCATACTAACAAGATCCTTCATATTAACCTGCAAAAGGAAACTAACACAATCAACTATAACAAAAATTTATACAATGAGAAAACAAGATGACAATTCATGTACAGGAAAATAAATAAAAAGACATCTGCGCTATTTAATTCACAAGTAAATACATACTATAGTTACCCAGAATGCTATTGGGCCCCCCAGAAAGTCATGGTCACTCCTCGAATGCACACCACAAACTTCAACAAAGTGATTTCACCATTAAAACTTGAAATAGAGGTTTTACACAGTCTGGCAAAATGAAAATGGAAAAACAGAGCTAAAATTGTCATTGTCTCTAACACATGACTTCTTAACTATTGTCTGACCACTGAGGTGGTATTCATAATCTTTACAAACTAAGAGGTCGACCTCTAGAGGGTCGATCCTCTTCTAAAACAAGTAAATTGCATTTAAGATGCCCTAACTGCAGAAATAAGGTGAGCCAATAATCACCCACCATAACAACCCAAATCGAGTTGTCAAGAGTTCATTAGCTGGAGGCCACGAGCATGAGAAAAACCCATGTTTTGGATTCGTCCATCACTAGCCGCCAATACCATAACCTCCAAATCGCCCATTGTTTTTGTGCAGGACGAAGTACCGGACAGAGTGTCGGATGGAGTACCGGACTGAGTGTCGGAAGAATAAAATAACTACGATTTTTCTTTGTGACACCAAAAAATTGGAATTATATTACTGAAAACATAAAAACATACTGAATTACATTCAAAATCATCATAAAACATGAGTTATGCATAATTGGTGTGGATCATACTGATTTGACACAAAAGCTCTTCAAAAACTTCTTCAAAACATGAAAATGCATATACACATTCAGAAAAAATGATCTAATTAAAATCATAAAATCGGTAATATCATGGGCCAAACATTACCCCCACACCTAAGATTTTGTAGGTCCCACTACAAACAAAAAGAAATTTCCCTTCATGACTAAACTTGCGAAGGAGGGGGTGGATTAGCTTTAGAAGCTTCTTCCTCTTTTTTGGGGTGTTTTATCTTGGGCCTTTTGTGATGTTTCAATTGCATCCAGAGACTATTATTGGTGGTAGTCATATCATCAACCAAACGTTGTAGAGAATTCATCTTTGCTTGTAGGACAACGTTATCATGGTGTAAATGACAACTCAGTGTTTCATGCTCTCTAAGTTTTAACTAGAGGGTTTGGAGGTTTTTGAGGTTGTTGATGAAATGTGAGGAAGACTTGATATGTATATTATACCCTTGATCCTTTAAAGCATTCAAAATAACAATTTTACCTCTACAAAATTTGATCCAAAAGTGACTTCACAAAAGCGCAACAATTTTGGCCTAGCAAACTTCTGAAAAATAGGTATCAAAGTGACACTTGTAACTACAACACAGTAAATTATGTGTAAAAACTGAGAGAATTTATTGTGTTTTGGTATGTTATGAAAAAAAACCTCCTCCAGGTTTCAAAATTACTTTCCCATTTGTTCATAATCCCATCTTGAAGTTGGTTACTCAAAACTTGCAGAAGCACAACTTGCTCTTAGCAGAAGCGCATTGTGGTATTTGAGAGGGATTTTGGAGGCCTTCCCAGAGGATTTTTGGGCTGAAAGTGGTATTCCTGGAAATCTTATTATGTCTTCTATATAATGGAACCATAAAAAACTACCAATGCCTTCTCCAAACCTCTGAAAAACTGACTTGAATTCAAGTTGTCCAAATGTGCAGAAACCCTCCTATAGCGACAATATTTGGGAAATTTCTGTCAAATAATAACACATGTGCATAAAAATAAGGAGGTTTTTGTTTCTTGGTCTATTATTGACACAAACCTATTTCACTTTTGTTAAATTCATCTTCCTTAATTCAGAAACCAATTTTGAAGTAGAACTTTGACCAAGACAATCATTTGAAAATTTATGACAAGGAATGATGACATGACCATGCTGAAACTTTATGACCCTGGATGAGTGGAGGGAGTATTAATTACACCTAGACACACCAATGACCATCTTACAACCAAGATATGTTTAATTTTATTTGATAATTTTATTTTGAAAATATAAAAATTTGACCTAATAATCCTATCAATCACATGAAAGAGAAAATTTGATCACTAGTGATTGACAGAACTGACAAATACTAACAAAAGGCTTGGTTTGTATTGGTAGGCAGGGTGAACAGGAGAATTTTTATTTCCTATCATTGATCTAATTCAAACAATTGTTCCTCTTTTCATAAGCTTGTAATACAGATGTCAGTAAGTATTTAACAGTTGTTATCGCTCTGTATTTGTCACAAAGAGTTGTTAAGTATACAAAGTCTTATATAGCATAAACATAAAAATGTAGAGTAAGCTTATAACACACACGATAATTTCAGGAGTATATAATTTAGCATACCAATACAAGCAAGTGCTGATATAATATCCCAAGACATTGTAAAAAGAGAGTATGACAGAATTTTGACAGAAATCTTACTTCCTCTTCTCATGGGTTTGTTATACAAATGGGCAGTGCTTGGTGTTTTTTTAGCTTAGGAAACTCCCCCAGGGATGAATATATGGCACATCCTCATCGTGTGAATTAGCAATAGGCTTCTTGGTCTTTATTTTTTTTAGAGGGGGCTAGTAATAGGCTTCTTGGTCTTCTTGCGTAATGAGGCTATAGGGGTATCAACAAGTTTCTCAAACTTTTGGTCCAGTAAAGTAGTAGCTTGAGCATGAGGTTTTGGGTGGAGTAACAACCCCTAGATAAAGAGTCTTCTTGCTAGTTTTGATTGTAAGATGAGGGTTTTCAAATTGGTAAATGAACTCATCCCATGTTTTCCCCTATTTTTCCAACTCAACTAAGACAAATAGTTTGATAACGCCGTGGTTGAATAGGTTGTTATGGGGATTAGTTAAATTATTCCTTACTTGGGAAGACATCTTCTTGAGACTCTTTAAGAAGTAAAAGAGAAAATTCAATGTCTTATTAAACTGAAAGTGAGCTAATAATCAAAAGTGACAGGCTTTAAAGATGGAATATCTACCTTCACATGTTATCAATCTGGTGATGAATATGAGAGGGTTGATTAGGTCCTATTTTATCTGCTCTTTGGAGTATCCCTTAGCTCCAGAGATGTTCTGAAATTCGGGTTTGAAAACCCTGTTATAGCTTGATCTTGGCAATTGGTGGTGTTTAAACCAATGGTCTTCAACTCTTGGGAGTTTTGTGGCTAAGGCAATTGATTCATAATAGACCACAGACACAATGAGTAAGAACAGAGGCAAGCTAAAAGTGTTCCATTATTATTTTTTTTTCCATTGTGTTTACACAATCCATTCCTCTATCTTGCATTCTATAAGGCATGCAATCATAACACTATAATGAACAGTTTGTAACAAAAATAAACTAGTTAAGTGGTATGTTAAGGAAATGTAACGCAATTTATAACACACAGGGAATTAACATTTCAAAAATAAAATAACTGTTGATATAATAGATTGTATTATGAAAACAACACACATAAATTTTTACAAATTTTTACTTCCTCTAGGTAATGTTATCATTTGTCAAGTCATGAACCCCTCCCCCACACCTAAGTATCGTGGCACCTCACAATAAAAAATAAAGGAAACCAGTCAGTTCTCCTAATAACCAAAGATTTACAGCTTGTTAAGTGTAGAGATAAATTTCACAGATTGATCTGACGAGAAGGCTAGAACATGGCCCCACATATAGGATAAGGGATCCTATATACAGAGAAGAAGAGGTAGGCGAGAGAGTTTCAAGATAGTCTCAAAGTTAGTTCCCAATGGAAAATTTATGGAATTCATTAACCTTAGCTTAGCCATACATACTTTGTGTCAACTTTGTCTACAATTAATTTCATACATCAGGACAAGTTTAAATTTATTATTTATTTTTGTCAGATTACCATCGTCGCTAGGTAGAATGCGCCACTGCGAGCAAGTTTGTTCAGTACTCCAGCGGGTTTATCTAGTCATACCACAAGCCGATACCTACTACCAGCAGACCTGTTTAGTATCCCGACAGGTTAGCCTCTTACACCCTCAGAGGCTGGCCCACCATCTTTTAAGATTTTAGTATAAGAGTGTTTTATAAAAGACGATGGGGGGACAACTCTGAAAACAAAATTTTCTTTCTTTTTATTGGGATGGTATTTATGTTGGAGGATGAATTTTCATTATGTATATTCCTTAGTGATTTTCCAAATGTAAGGGGTACTTAAGAGGACATGGCCTATCTAAAGATACGATATAATCAGGCTATTTAGTCTGTAGTGGATGGTACCATTGAGAAAGAACACAAAGGTATCGCTAGGCTCAACTCAGTTTCTTCTTTTGTAAGTTATTGTGATGTTTCCATGACTAACCACTATTCAGACCTCCTTGTTACTCTTTAATAAAGATACATTACTCACTTACTCAGGTTTCTTGGAGAAAATGTAAGAGAGACCTCTAAGCTTGATGGTTATGGTGTCACTTCCTTATATAGTGGTGAAGGTTCAAGAGCAACTTCTTCTTAATATGCCTTGAGAAAAAGAAGAAGAAAATCTTTTGTAAAAACATGGCTAACTACAACATGTAATTATTCATTTGATTCTTAGCAGACAACAAGGTTCAAGTATTGCAATGTTTTGAAGAAAAAAACTTCTTTTATATCTCCTTGAAATTGTCTACCCTTGGTGATATAAATACCTACAGAGATCTCTAAAACTGTTTGCAAAAACCACACTCTAAAATATAATAAACTAATGTGATCAATGAGATCAAGTCATAGGAACATGTATCTCATAGTTCTTTTATTAAAAGAAAATGTAAAATGAGGTTGCACTAGACTTTAATCTAAACTAACAACACACAACTTTTATTTACTATCCAACCCTACCTAAAATCAAAGGGAAAATCTTTATTCAAGTCTAAGAACTCTTCCAATGTAACCATCTGCGGAGAAAGATAAGAAACATACTCATACCCATATATGAAAAAGTTATCGCAATGATTACATGGATATGAAGAACCAACCAACCTACTTGTTTTGGCATGAGAAGGTGTTGAAGAAGAGAATAGTATTGTGGTCTGATGACCTCTTGAAACCAAATTTCAATGTAATCTTGATGTTCATCAACACTAATTTCTATGCTCTCCTTCGTCATGCTATGCAGATCCTCTTCTTTTGGATGATTGATTTCGGAAGTACATAAAGGATCTGTTGAGATGGATGTTGAGAACTCCTCAATCTCGGCTCTTAATGATTTCTCTCCACTAGATGTAGTCCATAGTTTTTCATCTTCCTTCATAGTTTGGAAAGGAAAATCATTTTGTAGCTCATAGGACCTTGATTCTTCTAATATTTCTGGACAGATAGATATACTTTTGGCTACTGCCAATATATGTTCTCCTTGAAAAGAAGAAACCCCGAATGCTACTAGGATTTGAGAAAGTTCCCTTAGGCTAATGGTTTCTTCTGAGTTAATCTTGCCATTTGATAAAACTTCATTCACACAAGGATGATGTCCACAAAGTTAGGATCTCCTGATGGTGGTAAGAAAACAAAGGTTGTATTGCTTGGTTCCGCGAAAGTCTCAAGTGGTCTTGCCTCATGTCCCACTATTACTGATGCTTCAACTTTTTGGTCTATAGTGCCCCCTGTCTAAGTCTCTTCAGAGACTACTTTATCTCTTTGGGTTGAGATAGCTCCTATTTTTTGGTATCGGTCTGTGGAGTTTATGAGTGGAACATTCCTTCCCCCAAGAAACTCGAAAGGAACCTTGGTTGAAAGATCTAATTTATATTTAATATATCTACCTTTTGGGTCTCTAGGTCTATTTAGGAAAGTAAACAAAAAGAAAAGAAAAACTACCATTGGGTTTTGAGGAACCTGCTATAGCAGATGCGCAAGTTCTTACCTCTCGTCTTAAAGTCCCCCCGCTACCAAACTAATGCTAAGGTTTAAAAGTGATCTAGTTCCTAACTATTTCCTACCTTGAGACAACTCCCCAACAATGACGCCAAAAATGATGGGTGTTTTATATGCACTAAAAACACACTAAAAAACCTCAATTAAATTGTCAACCCGTGGAGTTGTAGCAATATATATGTCAAGTTAGAAAGTCTTGTAGTATAGTCTAACTAAGGAAATGGATTGTTGAAGGGCTAATCTACTCAAGCAAAGACTACTAATGATCAAACTCTACTAAGAAACTTAAACTATGTAACCTAAGTAACTTTTGAACAAAGGCTCGATGGATAGTTCTAAGAAGGAAAATGAAAACCCTACTTAAATCAAATTAACTTAATCATGACAATAAGGAAAAGAAAATTATCTACCTAATAAGCAATAACAACAACAAACTACTTTAATTAACCTACTCAAATTCAATAAGCAACTATCCTATGAAAGCAAGTAAATAAGCAAGCAACTATCCTATCAAAGAAAAACAGAGAAGCAAGCAACTACTCTATTAAATAAAATAAGCAAGTAATCAAACAACTAACGCACCTATGAGAACTTCTACAAAAATTAAACTAATCAATAAGAAACTAATTAAGCTAAGAAGCAAGTAAACTTTATTCTGAAATTAAACTTCGCAACTATTTCTAATCTATGAAAAGAAATCTACTTAATTGAAAGCAAGAGGATTTAACAACAAATCTTTAATCTATGATAAGAAAATTACTCTTTAATATTCCAAAGCAAAAAGACTATCCATCCTACAAAATCAAGGGAACTATATTCTAATCTATGAAAGCAAGAGAACTATCTTCTAATCTATGAAAGAAAGAAAACGATCTTCTAATCTATGGAAACTGAAATATAGTGTTGATGGTTATGTCTCTGGTGTCTTATGATATCACGATGGCACTTGACAATGAACGATAATTCAAGAGGGATAAACTCTATATTGACTTCAAATAGCAAAGTGAAAAGTGTGCATTAGGCAATCCAATGAGAATTTAGCCATTATGAAAACAACATTAAATATCCTGCATATCCATGTGATTATTGATCATGAATTAATCATCAACAGTATAAATAGATTTTTCTAATAAATTCAATTGCATTCTAGGCTAATGAAGAAAATTCATACTACACTAAACTCAATAATTAACTACGAATTGAAATTGCAATTTAGATTTAAGAAAGAAACTGCATGAAGAAAACTAAACTAGTTCTATCTTAACAATTCAAATTTCCAAAAATAGGAAATACTCATAAACATAAATTAAACACTATGTCAGCATATGACAATAAATTAAATGAGTAAACTAACTAAAAAATAGGTAAGAAAAACTAAACAAAAATTAAATAAGCAATCTAAAAATAAAAACTAAAACTAACACTATCCATCCACCGAAGCCCTGTTAAAGAAAGCATGCGTTAAAATTTTGTTCTAAAACTCTGTTTTAAACTCTAACTAATCTATTTCAACGTACATAAATTCTAGTCTATTATTTAATCACACAGGGGTTAGTGGCTTAAGCTTAAGATTATTTATACTAACTAAGAAGTCATTTCATACTAACAAGATCCTTCATATTAACYTGCAAAAGGAAACTAACACAATTAAACTATAACAACAATTTATACAATGAGAAAACAAGATGACAATTCATGTACAAGAAAAGAAATAAAAAGACATCTACGCTATTTAATTCAGAAGTAAATACATAGGATAGTTACCCAGACTATTGGTGGGCTCCCCAGCAAGTCATGGCCACTCTTCAAATGTACACCATGAACTTCAACAAAGGGATTTCACCATTAAAACTAAAAATGCAAGTTTTACACAGTCTAAAATTAAAATTAAAACGAAAATGACAAAACTGAGCTAAAATTGTCTTTGTCTCTAGCACATGACTTCTTAACTATTTTTTGACCACTGAGGTGGTATTTATAAGCTTTACAAACTGATAGGTCGACCACTA